>JADBJO010003260.1:170000-172500 GCA_016801955.1 Conus betulinus
ACAACAACATAAAGGTGAGGGAAAAAAAATACAAATTCAAATTCAACATGCACATGTTGTAGTACAAATGCCACCCAAGCTAGAAAATAAGGCCCCACCTCCATGAATGTAGTCCCCACCCCCTTTCTGAAAAAAAAGAATGCCCCACTCCAGTGAAAACAGTATTGAAAACTCACCTCTGAATGGTCAGAGTCTTCGCCCACAGTCTTTGATGGAAGTGGAGATAGTCTGCCTCTCCTCCTGCCTCTGGGTCTGCCTCTGCCTTCTCTTGTTGTCTTCCCTTGCCTCTGCCTCTTCCTGACCTGACTGGAAGTTCTGGGAAAAAAATTCTGCAGCACTTCTGGGTAGATCTTCTGGTCGCTTCTTGAGTTGTGTCCTCTGTGAATTCACCGAGCGTACTGAGGATCGTCCCTCAAGCGGGCCGTTTTAAAGCTACGACTGAGGACGTAGGCGTAGACTCCTGCATGGGGATCGTGTGAGAGGGATGAGAGCGTGCCAGAGCGTGCCAGAGCCTGTGAGATCGTGTGAGTTCGTGTCAGGCATCGGGTGAGAGCGTATGAAGTCGGGGCATGTCGTATGATATGTCGCCTCTACAAGAGCCTATCAGATCGTGCCAGATCGTGCGAGAACCTGCCAAGTCGTCGTAGTAGAGCGTAAGGGGACGGGCCAGGAGGCTATCGTGGGCCAAAACTTACCCCAATTTCTCACGCTCTCAACCCACGATCACCCACGATCTCGGGGGAGTCGTGGATGTTGAAATCGTACCAGGTCGTAGAGAAAAGATCGTGTATACGTGTAAATCCCGCATAAGCTTACTGAACGAAACAACATGCACGGTGACGTCGAGAATTCGTTCTCGTTTCCAGATTCTATATTGACTATGACGTTTTCCCCTCAACATTTAAGCTCACTGAACGAAACAACACGGGGTGACCTGCCGAACTAAGGAACGATTTTCATGTACAAGACACATGACCAGTCGATCTCTATACTGCTGTCTTGCGAACTCGCCCAGTGTGACCTCAAACTAGCGAGGCGGGGCAAAGAGTGAGTGCAAGAACATCTTTTGCTTGAAAATGTCAACAACAAGTTTAGCCTACCATGTTTGACTGAAAGACTTGATCGCTGACTTATCTTCCTTGCTTGGTCGTTCTTCTGGATTCCAGCACTCAAGTGTTCTGTCAGACTGGTCCCTTTCCAGAATGGCGCCTTCGTACAAAAGCCATTGTGTTAGTAGCGAAGACAGCGATGTCCATGTAACGTACACCCATACCTGCTGCAGGTTCCAGCTGCTAAGGTGATTCAGAGCTTACTGAAGTGGGTGTCGACCTCTTTACAGAACACGCAAGTGTGACATGGATACGTTGCATTGGATCAGGGTCAAGTTCTGACTTTGCGACCAGGGCGTTTGTGTGAGGTCTGTTTTGCTGGGATCTGGTTTCCCTGTCAGCATTACCCTCTTTGGATAGATTTTCTGAGAGGTGTGATTGTGGGGGTGAAGGAGAGGAGGTTTGAGAGACGTGGCCCTTCAGTGGAGATTGAGGAGAAAAGTAGGGCGGGGGTGTATTTTGGATATTTTTTTTCCACTGAATGTGACGTAAGCTGGGCAATGATGGTATCTAGTGGGCTGTTTTTTTTTTTTTTTTTTTTTTTAAAGGTCTTGTTTCGTGAACGTCATCAGAACGGAGGGTTGTCATCCTGAAGTGTGTGTGTGTGTGTGTGTGTGTGTGTGTGTGTGTGCGTGCGTGCGTGCGTGCGTGCGTGTGCGTGCGTGCGTGCGTGCGTGCGTGCGTGCGTGCGTGTGCGTGCGTGCGTGCGTGCGTGCGTGCGTGCGTGCGTGCGTGCGTGCGTGCGTGCGTGCGTGCGTGCGTGCGTGCGTGCGTGCGTGCGTGCGTGCGTGCGTGCGTGCGTGCGTGCGTGCGTGCGTGCGTGCGTGCGTGCGTGCGTGCGTGCGTGCGTGCGTGCGTGCGTGCGTGCGTGCGTGCGTGCGTGTGCGTGCGTGCGTGCGGCGTGCGTGCGCGTGCGTGCGTGCGTGCGTGCGTGCGTGCGTGCGTGCGTGCGTGCGTGCGTGCGTGCGTGCGTGCGTGCGTGCGTGCGTGCGTGCGTGCGTGCGTGCGTGCGTGCGTGCGTGCGTGCGTGCGTGCGTGCGTGCGTGCGTGCGTGCGTGTGCGTGCGTGCGTGCGTGCGTGCGTGCGTGCGTGCGTGCGTGCGTGCGTGCGTGCGTGCGTGCGTGCGTGCGTGCGTGCGTGCGTGCGTGCGTGCGTGCGTGCGTGCGTGCGTGCGTGCGTGCGTGCGTGCGTGCGTGCGTGCGTGCGTGCGTGCGTGCGTGCGTGCGTGCGTGCGTGCGTGCGTGCGTGCGTGCGTGCGTGCGTGCGTGCGTGCGTGCGTGCGTGCGTGCGTGCGTGCGTGCGTGCGTGCGTGTGCTTGACCAGTATTATGTCGCTGTGTACTACAATACTCATACACAGATTGCTGTTCGTTACAGAGATTGTGATCGAAG
>JADBJO010003260.1:182500-200000 GCA_016801955.1 Conus betulinus
TGTTTGTCTCTGTCTATCTCTGTCTCTGTCTGTCTGTCTATCTGTCTCTCTCTCTCTGTATGATCTTGTCTCTTTTGTGTGTGTCTCTCATTCACCTCTACCTTCTGCAAAAGAGTTGCCTAGTTTGCATTTCCGCGTGTCCGTACATATGGTACAGACATACATGCCAGTCACTGTCGCGTGTACAAGGAGACATGCACACCGCATATTCCACACAGACTTTAGTATACTGTGCCAGCTGATTGCACACACACACACACACACACACCACACACACACACACACACACACACACACACACACACACACACACACACTACATGCGTGCGCGCGCACGCGTGTTCTATGCATATGTATGTATAAATGTATGAATGTATGTATGCAAGTATGTATGCACATGTATCAATACACGGGAAAGCGAAGAACGTAGTACTCTTGCAGCGAACTGAAGGGTGAGCGAAACACGACCACTACCAGAAGTAGCAGAGGTAGGGTCAGGAGAACACTAAAACATCGTCAATACCAGATCAAACGGACCTAAGATCTGGGACAGTACAGGACCTCATCATTCCAAGACAGACAAAAGAAGGATTGTCTAATCCGTTTAAAGTATAGTCAACATAGAATGTCAAAAGATTATAGTTTAGTCAGCACAGTACAAAATGGAATCCAGCTATTCCTGACAGGCTTACAAATACATACTCGGGAGGTGTAATAAAACGCAAAACATGGTGGTTATAAAGATGCAGCAGAAGTTGGGCATTAATCAGTGCAAAGAGTAGTCGGCACAAAACTTGGTGGGAGTATGGTTTGGTCAGCACAAAACCTGGTCCGTGCACGAGGTAGCAGAAGTACACGCTATACCAGTACAAAGCATAGTCAATACAAAAGATGAAGTGCAAGCCTGGGTTTAGTCGCCACAAAAGCAGATCAAAACAAGATAACAGAATATTTTCTCTCGAGTCCCTTTGTAGACATAGACTGCTACTACTACTACTGGAGGTTCGTGGTCAACACTGAACTTGGGTTCGAGTACAAAATCTAGTGGAAGTACGCTTAGTGGTCATGCATGAATTATAAGGTCTGATGAAGTACAGTGTGTACAGAACATCGTCCCTGCTAAAGCAGAAGGGAGTTGATCATTAACCGGATGAAGTTTCTTCATCTGTGGACTCGTTCATATTTACGCGACCTAACTATGAGGTGTGTCCTTGCCATTTGGGGCCATGCGAATTTTTTCCATCCCTACCGAAAGCAGCCTAAGTTTGCACACTTCCCTCCCTTGAAATGCAACAAGTCGGGTATTTGATAGCAATATTTCTTTCCCCTGTGCGCAGGGCAAGCTGAAATATCGGGAGACGGTGATTGAGGGATTTGAACGTATGCCCGAGGCCTTCATGTCCCTGCTGCAAGGACACAACACGGGGAAAAACTGTGGTCAAAGTCTGAAGTGAAGGCCTGCCCATCTGTGACCCCGTAACCCCTCCCCCCCTCTCTCTCTCTCTCTCTCTCTCTCTCTCTCTCTCTCTCTCTCTCTCTCTCTCTGTGTGTGTGTGTGTGTGGTGTGTGTGTGTGTGTGTGTGTGTGTGTGTGTGTAACACTTTTTCTATAGGGCTAACAGTCTTCAAGAAATGTGATCTGTTTATTCTTTGATTTTTCTTCTGATTTTTTTGCTTCCATTCTGCTTTATATTGTGTATCGAGTTAACGTTGATAAAGAATTGCTTTTGAAGTTGTTTTATTTCTTTATTTTGAATGCCTCTTCACACAGGGTGTTCGTTTTTGTCCAGACATTTCTGTTTGCTAACAACAAGTTTTAAAACCTTTCTTTGTCTCTACTTATATGACCCGTTTTCACATATTCAGTTTGCCCACTATACAACGAAAATGGTAGCATATTTGTGTATGCTTCGAAAATGATGAATAAAGTCCACGCAGATTGCTTCTGAATTGCCTGCCATCCGTCCTTTCGTTTACGCGCACGTGCGTGCGTGCGTGCGTGCGTTTACGCGTGCGTGCGTGCGTGCGTGCGTGCGTGCGCGTGCGTGAAAGAAGTTTTACTGTGATTAGATTTCAACTTCCACCACAACATCAAAACTAAACGTCAAAGTGTCCGGTGTAAATCATGTTACGTAAGAAAAGCACTACCCTTGGCTCCATAATTTTGTCCGTCGGTCAGTCTATAATACAAGCTCACATCAGCGGTAGTTCCCTTTCCATCTTGTTCACCGAGACTTCAGCATAACGAGATGTCATGCCTTAGACTGCCATATTGTATGTTCCAGCCGTAGTTTCCAAGCATTTCTTTCACCTCATCAAACAAAAGTCGAGGTACTTCTCCAGCAGGTAAGCTGTTTGATTACAATGCAAGTGTCATGTAGCATATGTTTATTTAGCGTGTTAAGCAATAACTGTAGCGGGTCAAAAATGACAGTTTCTGAAAAAAAAAAAAGAAATCCCGTTGCTGAAACAAAAAAAAAAAGAAAATTCCTACATATTTCTGATCTTTCGAATGTGTTGACGTCTATATGAAGAGAATGACTTTACAGTTTTGTTTGTTTGTTTGTTTTTTCACATTGTTTATTCTGCTGATCATGGTTGAGGTAGCATATATCATTGCTGAGAATATAAGGTTTACAAGAGCAAAACAAAACAAAACAAAACAAAACAAACAAACAAAACCCCAACTACTTCAGGACACATTTCAGTTCCTGTCACTTTGTGATTTCACTTTAAATGAGAGAGAGAGAGAGAGAGAGACAGAGAGACAGAGAGAGAGGGAGAGAGAGAGACAGAGAGAGACAGAAAGAGAAACAAGAAAGAGAAAGAGAGAGAGAGAGAGAGAGAGAGAGAGAGAGAGAGAGAGAGAGACGGAGAGACTGAGAGAGACAGACAGAGAGAGACAGACAGACAGAGAGAGAGAGAGACAGAGAGAGAGAGAGGACGGACGGAGAGACAGACAGACAGACAAACAGACAGACAGAGTTGTACAGTCAGTACTCAACTCTCAATGATAAGAAATGTGCCTCACAAACACTTCTTATACCCTTGATGATGGGGTGTCCTCTGATAATAAGAAATGTCAGATGCAAGATAGCAAAAATTAATCTCCGTTTTATTTCCTTACATCCGAAGTCTATCATATGCAATAAATTCTTCGCCAGCAGCGTATCTGCCTCGCAAACAGAACCATTTTCATCCCCCGTCCGTAATCGACTTTCGTTGCTTGAATGAGACTCATCAGCCAAAATCGGCTCGTTTTGGCTAGTCTCCTTTGGCATAGAACAGATCATTCCAAAGAAGTATTATTTATATTTATCCTTATGCTTTCAAACAGTCACTATGGTTTGCAGGGGACAAAATATGCATGCCATTTTTTTCTATTTCAGTCACAGAAGCCCCTCGCTCATAGATGTACATTTGCTGTTGACGAACAACACAATCACGTATACCCTCTCTGTCTGTCTGTCTGTCTGTCTGTCTGTCTGTCGGTCTCTCTCTCTCTCTCTCTCTCTCTCTCTCTCTCTCTCTCTCTCTCTCCCTCTCTCTCCCCCTCTCTCTCTCTCTCTCTCTCTCTCTCTCCCTCTCTCTCTCTCTCGTTTCCCGAACTGAGTTCTTTCTCGTTTCCCGTGCAACTGATAAGCAATGAATAATTGGTATTGGTGTGTCCGTGAGTAGGCGTATCCTACACCTCATTTATTCGATGTCAGCCACTCTCTTTCTTCGTTCATGCTGTTTTTTTGAGGGGTGGTTTCCGAGACGAACGACATTGTTGTGCATTGTCCGACTTAGCACACACTGCCCTCTTTACACGAGCAAAAAAAACCCCAAACAAACAAAAACAAACAACAAACAAACAAACGCATAATAATTACACCATTTCGACTCTCTCTCTCTCTCTCTCTCTCTCTCTGTCTCTCTCTCTTTCTCTCTCTCTCTGAACTGTCCGAAAAGCTGGCGAATCTTGAACGGAAAACAGACGATCTAGAGGGACGCTCGAAACGCAGTAAGTTGTTGTTCTACGGTGTGAACAAAGGTGAGAATGAGACCGGTGATGACTGCGAGCGAAAGCTGAAACGGTTGATGGCTGAGAGAATGGGTGTGGATGGGGTCGAATCTGATAGAGTACATCGACTGAATGCAAAAGATGATTCCCCCATTATTGCCTGTTGTTCTGCCTACAAGGATAAGGTCCGTATCCTCAAAGCGAAAACTAAGTTAAAAGGTTCTAAGATTTTTGTCGGTGAGGACTTTACCACAACAGTAAGAGAAATCAGGCGCAAACTGACGCCTCAGGGGCAGGGGTAAAAGAGTAGCAATGGTTTTCGACCATCTTCTCATAGATGGCTGGAAATTTGCTCTCGATGACTCTGAGCAATTGAAAGAAAAGAGAGAGGTTTTTGGCCGGTCCTCTTGTCCTGCGCAACACACTTCTTTAGGGAACAATTCTGACCTGATACCGGTAGAAACCCTAACGAATCGCGAATCCGTCATGCCTGACGGTGGTCGTTGTGCACGGGGTTTTTCAGAACAATGTTGCTGAAGTGAGCGATCGTGTTGAGTCAGTGGCGGTTTGCTAAAAACAGGTACTTGTATTATGTTCCTGGCGGCGAAATTAAAGATGGTCATGGACGAGAGTGTTGATGATAATACTTGTTTTAATGGTAACAATACTCGTAGTACAGGTGCTCAGTTTCCCGTCAGATCTGTGTGTAAAAAACGTTTTTAAATTTATCTCATGGAATGTGAATGGTTTACTCTCAAAATTTATTGATAATGATTTTGTTTCATATGCCTCTGGTTTTGATTATATCTGTTTTGGAGAAACCTTTTGGGAAATGTTCAGTATGAATATCTTTGTTGGATGCAAACCTTTCTGTAAAGCTGCTGTCAAACTGTCAGAACAGGGAAGCGATCTGGGGGTCTTGTTTGCCTTTATTAAAGAAGAATTTCTTCCCTTTGTGAAGTGGATTGACGTTCGTTATTTCAATGTTTGTGTGTTTTTGATTGATAAAACTTTATTAGGTTCTGCTAAAAACATTGTGTTAATTTGTGCTTATGTTCAGCCGGAAGGATCCCCTTTCTATGCTCATTTTAATATTGATAATGGCATTTTCACGCTTGAAGAATGTTTGGCTGGCTGTTTGTTTGTCGCTTGGTGATGTCGATGTTATTGTATGTGGTGACTTAAACAGTAGAACGGCCAGTTTTTTCTCCCGATATGTATACTGACATTGTTTGACTCAGCTGTTGAAACAGACAGTCATCCACCATGTAGTGATCGTTGTTCACATGATACTGTTTTGAATAATTATGGCAAATTATTGTTGAATCTCTGTACTGCTTTTGACTTGTACATAATGAATGGTGTATGTCAGGGCGACCGTTATGGTTGCTATACATACTTGGCAGATAGCGGTAGCAGTGTTAATGATTATTTTCTTGTTTCTAAAGATTTGTTCCCATTCTTTTCTGATTCTTGCTACATGTTTGTATCCCAAAGAATTGAATCTGATCATCTATCCCTTGAATTTCATGTCAATGTCTCCAGGGAAACTAATGATAAACCTGTTGAAG
Organism: Conus betulinus; assembly: GCA_016801955.1. Taxonomy (NCBI): domain Eukaryota; kingdom Metazoa; phylum Mollusca; class Gastropoda; order Neogastropoda; family Conidae; genus Conus; species Conus betulinus. Next base: position 188,077 of record JADBJO010003260.1, read on the forward strand.
TTGATGTTATAGTGTTTGATAAGTTTGTTTGGAATGACAATGATGCATTCATTTACAGAAATAATTTGTGCGATACAGAAATGTTAGCTAAATAAAACGTGCGACAGAATTAATTGATGTGGATATAAACATGGCTTTGAAATTTATTTCATGATTATATTAAAGGTTGTGCAGAAGTTATGAAGAAGCAGGTGCAAACAAGAAAGGGGGTGTCAAATGAAGATTGGTTTGACACTGAATGTAGGGCGATGAAAAGGAAAACACAAGCATTATTGAGAATTTCTTTGCGAACTTTAGAGGACACAGATAGAAGTATTTATGTTATAGCAAGGAGAGAAATATAAGAACTTTTTAAAAGGTAGCAGAAAATATTTAATAAAACTTTGCTTGATGACATGATAAGGTCTCTCTCCTCACAGCAAGAATTTTGGAAAATGGTTAAAAGAGTTCCATTTAAAAGAAACCAGCCGAAGAACATCATCTCTCAGGAAGCGTGTGGTTTGAACATTTTAAAAACCTACTGGAAAAAGAGATTGTTAATGAGGATGTGCAGGATATGGCAAACGATGGAGAAAATGAATATTTTAACCGTCCTGTTTCTGAAGAGGAGGTGCTGTTTGCACTGCGTAAACTTAAGAATAAAAAAGCTGCTGGGCCAGATCAGATTCTCTGTACGGGGTGGGTGGGGTGGGGGGTGGGGGGGTCGTAAACTAGTACGTAGTTCTTATCCAAGTGCAGCATATCTGAAATAAGAGCAACAACCTGTTGATTCAACCAGGGGTTGCCTCCCTTGTTCTGGGTCCGAACGCACATTGAATTCTTATTTTACACTTTGAGCTGCTAGGAGTTCAGCCAGAAACCAGCATACCTTGGACACCTCTGAAATTTGGGCACAGTCGTGAGCAAGATTGTTGTGCCCCCCCCCCCCCCCTCTATCCCCCCCCCCCCCCCCCCAATTTCTCATTCTCCCCAACACTCCTAGGGGCTACGGTGTCTAATGAAGTTGCTTTTTTTTTTTTTTAGTGTTTTACAACTTAGTAAGTAGGCAAGCTGTTGATCTGCCATGTGGTCGTCTCTGGCTGGAATTTCAGCATCATAGTTGTTTTTTTTTTTGTTCCCCCCCCCCCCCCCCCCCCATTTTTTCTCCTCCCTCGCATTACATTCTCTTTGCTGAAATACAACTTAGGTAAATTAATCGCTACATATCCAAGTAATGTCCACGAATGTGGAATCTGACATAGCTGATAATGTCAATGATATGAACAGGAAAACAATAGTCGCCATACATTGCTTTGATACATCATTTCATCATTTCTATCAATTTCAGGGGTTTACATTTTCACAAGGTTTTTTTTTCTCTCCCCCCCCCCTTTTTTTCCCCTCTCTTTCTTTCCCCCCCCTCCCTCCTCCCTTCCTCTCTCCCCCTTTCCTCTCTCTCTCTCTCTCTCTCTCTCTCTCTCTCTCTCTCTCTCTCTCTCTCTCTCTCTCTCACCTTTTTAACATGCAAAACAAAAAAAAAAAAAAAAACAAAACAAAATAAAACCGGGAAAAGAGAAAACAGAAAAGAACCGACAACGTAAGGTATGGGGACAGATAAACTAACAAAGAAAAAGATATTATATGAAAAAAAAAAAAATAAATAAACGAACAAACAAACAAACGCAGAGAACAGAAGGTAAATTACCCTCACACTTTGCACACACACACAAAACAATTCCTTATTGATACAGTATTCAGCATCATAGTTGAGTTTGTATATAAAAAAAAAAAAGGAATGTATGTGAGTGTGTGGAACGGTGGGGGGGGGGGGGGGGGGGGGGGTGATGTCATGAGTTGTCAATATATTACAGATTGTACAGTACCGCCAGAGTCCAGTGTCATGAATTGGGAGCAAAGCCAAATGTTATCATTTTTTTTCTTCAGAAAAAGGTTCATGTGATTTCACACAGATTCTTTTCCATTTGGGATCACACAGAAAAAAACTCTGATGGAATTTATGCTTGGATCCTTCAGGGTGAAACCAACAGACCTCACTGTCCCCCCTATACACACGTACTTGACCAGCGGTCAGTGCCGTGAAAGACAAACGAATCATTGATTCCACACAGCGATCAGTGTCCACTGATGGATCCAGAAATCCATCCCTGTTCATCCGTCGATCGGTCAGCAAAGCTTTTCATCCCTCAACCAAACTATCAGCACTGGAAGACCTGCGGATGACAAAACCTATCGAACAGTCAGCGCGTCTGATTGCTAAAAGAAAGCAATGGAAACTGAGTGATCACAACACCAGGTTCAACGTGATTACGGAGGTAAAAAGAATGGATCTCTCTCTCTCTCTCTCTCTCTCTCTCTCTCTCTCTCTCTCTCTCTCTCTCTCTCTCTCTCTCAGGCCTATACACAATTAAACCATTGTCAATTGTCAGTTCTCTCTCACTCTCTCTCTCTCTCTGTCTCTCTGTGTTTCTCTGTCTCTGTCTGTCTGTCTGTCTGTCTGTCTGTCTGTCTGTCTGTCTCTCTCTCTCTCTCTCTCTCTCTCTCTCTCTCTCTCTCTCACACACACACACACACACACACAATATTCTGTGTGTCGGGATTCATTCAAGTCTATAGGATTCCTTGGAAGTGGACGGAACGGACTGGGCTCGACGTTCGCCTTTTGGCAGCTATCGATCTGTTAACTACAGCATCATGGCAGCTATTCGTCTGTTAACTGCAGCACCATGGCGGCTATCGATCTGTTAACTACAGCACCATGGCAGCTATTGATCTGTTCACTACAGCATCATGGCAGCTATTCGTCTGTTAACTGCAGCACCATGGCGGCTATCGATCTGTTAACTACAGCACCATGGCAGCTATTGATCTGTTCACTACAGCATCATGGCAGCTAGTGATCTGTTAACTACAGCACCATGGCAGCTATTGATCTGTTAACTACAGCATCATGGCAGCTAGTGATCTATTAACTATAGCACCACGGCAGCTATTGATCTGTTAACTGCAGCACCACGGCAGCTATTGATCTGTTAACTACAGCACCGTGGCAGCTATTGATCTGTTAACTACAGCACCATGGTAGCTATTGATCTGTTAACTACAGCACCATGGCAGCTAGTGATCTGTTAACTGCAGCACCATGGCAGCTATTGGTCTGTTAACTACAGCACCATGGCAGCTAGTGATCTGTTAACTGCAGCACCATGGCAGATATTGATCTGTTAACTACAGCACCGTGGCAGCTATTGATCTGTTAACTACAGCACCATGGTAGCTATTGATCTGTTAACTACAGCACCATGGCAGCTATTGATCTGTTAACTACACTACCATGGCAGCTATTGATCTGTTAACTACAGTACCATGGCAGCTATTGATCTGTTAACTACAGCAACATGGCGGCAACTGATCTGTTAACTGCAGCACCATGGGCAGCTAGTGATCTGTTAACTGCAGCACCATGGCGGCTATAGATCTGTCAACTACAGCATCATGGCAGCTATTGATCTATTAACTACAGCACCATGGCAGCTATTGATCTGTTAACTACAGCACCATGACAGCTATTGATCTGTTAACTACAGCACCCATCATTTGCAGCAGTCTGTCTTTCTGCATAAATGCTATGAACATGAAATCAAGAAGAAAACAATCGTTCTTTTCCTTTTTTTTTTCCTGCTCATTCCTGGTGAACTCCTTTCGACTGCTCGCCATCAACTTTTGACATCAACTATGGCGACGCACTCTTTGGAAACAGCAGCTCATCTTTCACACGCAGAAATGTGTTACCAGATTTTGTGTGTGATGTAGTTGAAACCAGTCCCGCGACGGCATGCGCCTGTGGTTCTTGTGTAATTCTTAACACACGTTACCAAGAACCTGATTTAACTGGGGAAAAAAAACAAAAAAAAACAAAACAAAAAAAAAAAACCTTGCGGAACCATCCGTCATATCCCACCCACCTCCCTCTCCCTGTCCCTATATTTGGAACATATGAATGGTGCGTTTAGATCGACACGTTGCCAGCGTCTTGGTCGTTGACTCGCTTGATCCTTCTCTCTCTCTCTCTCTCTCTCTCTCTCCCCAACACCGTATCAGTACAGGCGACGACACATCATTCTTCTTCTTCTTCCGTTAAGTCTCCACAATCAACAGGCTGATTATTATGAGACTGTGAAACAGAGGATCTGCTTTAATAAAAAAAAAAAACATAGGTGTCAACCTATACGGTTTTCCCGTATTGCTGTACGGGAAATCTATGATTTCGGGTCTATACGGCCGTATACAAGTTTCAATACGGGTAAAACTGATTTGTACGGGCAAATCTTAAATCACTGAGTGCAATTAGCGAGGTGAACAAATTTTCATAGCAGACGACACGGACTTTTTAGCACTAAAACGGGAACGAACTAAGCAGACGATCGGTATGCGAAGAAAACTTTTTCCCCCTATTGTTCCGGTAATCTGCGCATGCGCGATTCTTTCATCAATTTCCATATGTGCATTATTTGAATCGAGAATGGCTACGACCCCCCCCCCCCCCGCGCAGCTAAAAAGGCTCGAGTTGGTAGTGGGCGCCACCTCAAGGAGTGGTGTGTGTGTGTGTGTGTGTGTGTGTGTGTGTGTGTACCTGCGTGCGTGCGTGTGTGCGTGTGTGTGTGTGTGTGTGTGTGTGTGTGTGTGTTGTAAATGATAAACAGTGCAATACAGGCATTTCTCATTCTTCTCCCCGAGCCATCCGTGAGTGGGATGAACTGCCAGCACACACTGTAGAGGCAGACTCCCCTGACCGTTTCAAAAACAGAGTCACCTCCCACCTCAGTGCTGACACTCTTGACAGTCTCGCTGCTGCAAAACTTCAGGAGTAAGATCAGAACAAACCCAAACCCAAACTGTCCTGTATGAATATGAGAGTGCTTAACTAGGTAGGTAGTGGGTAGGAGGGGGGGGGGGGGGGGGATGCTGGTAGGAGGGCCGCTGCCGCGGGGTGGGGGGGGGGGGGGGGGAGGGGGGGCCGGGGGCCGTCACTAGGATGCCTGCCCGTCACTTCTCGTCCCCTCTGATCCAGTTAGTGGGCAGGGAGTGTGTAAATGTGATCCGGAGTAAATGTTGGGATCTACTCATGCAACTTGAAAAGCTATTTCAAGCCCGCATAGGAAAAAGAAAAGAAAAGGATTTTCCTTTTTTTTTTTTTTTAAGAAAGTCGGGCAGCCGGTTCATGGAAACCCTCAATTCTGTGGCAAAAAATAACCAAAGCGTTGATGTGGCCACACAACAGAAGAAGAAGAAGAAGAAGAAGAAGTGTGTTTGTGTGTGTGTGTGTGTGTGTGTGAAGAAGTTCTGCCCGATACTGAGTATTACATTGTGTTCACAGCAATTTTTGTTTTTTGCGTTTTCCGTAATGTATAAGGGTTTGGTCTCGGAACAAGGGGGGGGGGGGGGGGGGGGGGGGGGGGGGGGGGGGGAGTACTTTTCAATATGGGAAGTTGTAAAATGAGGAAAATTGGGTCGACACTCTTGGAAAAAAAAAAAAAAAAACTATTCTGCTTCTCAATTCTTTAAAACAAGATTACTCACATTCATACCACAAAATGACACCCCCCACCCCTACCTTACCTACTCACTATCTAAAAAAAAAAAAAAAAAAAAAAAAAAAAGCTAAGTGCGGAGTTCAGCCCCATTTTGCGTTGAGAAAGTCACGTGTTGTATCACTTCCGTCTCGAAAGACGCCTACCTTGTCGGTACAACACTATGTTAATCTGACAGTGAATGGTTTCAGTCAGTCAGTCAGTCAAACGCCTACCTCAGTCGTTGCACAAAGAAGTGCGTTTCTCTATTTTGTTTGACTCTGTGTCGCCTTCAGCTATGAAAACAATGTGTGGGATTGCCAAGAAATGGATTCGAGCCAACGATTTTGTGGGACGACCAACACTGGACGATTTTAAACTGGTGGAGGAGCCGGTGTCTTTCAGCTTACAACCCGGAGGTGAGAGACATAGCCTATCTGAAGCGTCTGATCCACGTCGTCCTAGTTTATCGGCTGATGTTTCGACTGCGTGTAGCCTATCCGCCAAACAGATCCTGGTTAGGTTTTCACCTGTGCCTGTCGGTTTGTTCGTCTGTCTGCCCGTGCCCGACACAAAATTACGCAAAAGGTACTCGGAAAGATTTTAACGGCAGTGAAATGTGAACGTGAAAATGTAGAACATGAACGATAACTCTCTATGTGTTTCTTTTTTTTTTCTTTCTTCGTTTTCCATTTCTACATCCATCAACAAAATTCGGGTGAAAAAAAAATATAACCCACTCACTCATTCCTTAATATGAATATTTTCAATAACGAATGCAGACATCGTTTCGGAAGTGACATTTTCGAATAAATTGTGGACATCTCTCGTCAGATTTCACAATCTTGACATTCATTTTGCTTAAGGAATCAGCATAGTAGTTCCATATCCATAATGAGATGTCAGGACTATCTTTCGTCAGTCACTCCAACAGAGGCTGAAGCACGAAATTCCGACATTTCAGAAACTGTCGCCGACCTGACCTGTCTCGTTACGCAGTTCTTGGAAGTGCAGACATACTTTGCCATGGACGCTTTTCGGCCTTCGACTTCTTTAGCTTGATTAGTACTCTTCTCTGAAAATCTTGTTTCTTCATTTTCCCCATACAGTCTACAAATTTCATCCAAGTAGTTTCCACATTTCACATTTGAAGGTCCTGATCGATGACTAGATATGCTTTGGTCCGTTTTTTTTTTGTTTGTTTTTTTTTTTCCCACCGTCTCCTCTGTACGCTACGAGTTCCCCGTGGGATGCTGTAGACTTTCAGTGCTAACAGCTCTCCCGTCTTCTGAAGATTCGGTGCTAGTAACTTCCTCTCTTCTGTCACTCTCTTTGAATCTGCCTTTTACGTCTCCGTTTTTTTTTCCCCCCACCATTTATTCATAATTTAATTTACTTATTTTATGTTTGTTTACTATTTTCGCTCCCCCCCCCCCCCCCCCCCCCCCCCCCCCCCCCCTTTTTTTTTTTTTTTTTTGGTTTAAATCAGCCTATGGTCTATTTTCTTCTTTTGGTCCTGGAAAATCTTATGAATTTTTATCAGAAAGCGGTTTATGACACGTCAGCTTCTTCTTGTTGTTGTTGTTATCTGGCAATCAGGTGCTTGGAGTTGTACCCGCTGTCCGGGGTGGACATTACATGTCCATTCTGCAGTCTGTTTGCTTTATGTGGCTTTTTGAAAATGTGTCTGTTGGAGCGTTGACACAATTTTCATGTATCTTTCACGGTTACTGTTTGAAAGTGTTGGGAGTGAAGAAACTAAGGGGGGAGGCCTGGCCCTCTCAGCACGACCTTATTTCACGTGCCTGTGGGTGTCCGTACTTTCGCTGCTACGTTCCTGTTGTTTGTTTCTCACTGTTTCAGAATGTGTGTGTTTGTGTGTGTGTGTGTGTGTGTGTGTGTGTGTGTGTGTGTGTGTGTGTGTGTGTGTGTGTGTGTGTGTGTGTGTGTGTGTAATCCAAAAAGGCTATGTGTGCTCGGGAAGGCGCAGATGCCACTCCAGATCGAAACAGACCGGGCGATAATGTAACAGTTCTGTTCTACTTTACACAACAGATCGAACGCAGTGTCTGTGAGTGGCCAACACACTGCCAAAGTCGAGATATCTAACTGACAGTGAAGTTCAGGTGACAATCGCTTCCTTAAAAAAAAAAAAAAATGATAATCGCTATTTCGGGAAAAGAGTTCTGTCCTTTAACTTTACGACTTCTTTTAAGCCTCTTAATGAAGAATAGGACAGGGAGAAAACTCTGAGAATCAGCTGTGACTCACAGCGTTTGCATGCTCTGCCCTTCTCTGTTGCAGGGATAGTGATTGAGGCAGTGTACCTTACCGTGGACCCGTACATGAGGTACATACATTTGACATACAGCATGCCTACACAGACGATTTCGTGCACACATTCCGGACCTGCATGTCACATATTGTTATCGTTACTGACTGGTGTTTCTGTCTGTCTATAATCATGCACGATACCACACATATTGATGTCATTACTGAGTTGTGTTTCTGCCTGTCTATAGCGTGCACGATATCACATGACGTCATTACTGAGTGGTGTTTCTGACAGTCTATAATCATGCACGATACAATATATTGACGTCATTACTGAGTGGTGTTTCTGACATTCTATTACCATTCACGATGCCATATACTGACGTCATTACTGAGTGGTGTTTCTGACATTCTATAACCATGCACGATACCACACACTGACGTCATTACTGAATGGTGTTTCTGACATTCTATAACCATGCACGATACCACACACTGACGTCATTACTAAGTGGTGTTTCTGACATTCTATAACCATGCACAATACCACACACTGACGTCATTACTGAATGGTGTTTCTGACATTCTATAACATGCACAATACCACACACTGACGTCATTACTGAGTGGTGTTTCTGACATTCTATAACCATGCACAATACCACACACTGACGTCGTTACTGAGTGGTGTTTCTGACATTCTATAACCATGCACAATACCACACACTGACGTCATTACTGAGTGGTGTTTCTGACATTCTACAACCATGCATGATACCACATATTGACGTCAATACTGAGTGGTATTTCTGACATTCTATAACCATGCACGATATACCACACATTGACGTCAATACTGAGTGGTATTTCTGACATTCTATAACCATGCACGATGCCATATACTGACGTCAATACTGAGTGGTATTTCTGACATTCTATAACCATGCATGATGCCACACATTGACGTCAATACTGAGTGGTGTTTCTGACATTCTATGCACGATGCCATATACTGACGTTATTACTGAGTGGTGTTTCTATCTGTCTATAACTATGCATGATACCACATACTGACGTCATTACTGAATGGTGTTTCTGGCATTCTATGACCATCCACGATACCACATAATGACGTAATTGCTGAATGGCATTTCTGACAGTCTATAACAATGCACGACGCCGTATACTGACGTCATTGCTGAGTGATGTTTCTCTCTGTCCATAACCATCCATAATGCCGCATATTGACGTCATCGTTGAGTGGTGTTTCCGTCGGTCTAGGATCATTCATAATGCCACATGTTAACGTCATTGCTTAGCGCCGTTTTTTTTTCCCCGTCATCAGAGATTATCCCGTTAACTGATGTCATTGCTGAGTAGTGTTTCTGTCACCGTGCGGGAAACCACACATTGACGTCATTACTGTGTGTCGTTTCTGTCAATGAACATGGACAGTATAAAATACTGACGTCACTGCTGATTTTTTTTTTTTGGGGGGGGGGGGGGGGGGGGGGGGGGGGGGGAGGGAGAGGGGAGGGGGGTTGTCCATGGCCAGGGACAACGATACGTAAACCGATGCCATTGCTAAGTGGGGTTTCCATGACCACGCACAATGCCACATATGACGTCATCGGTGAGTGTTGTTTCTATGACTATGGACAGTGTTACGTATTGACGTCATCCCTGAGTGGTGTTAGTTCTACGATCATGCACCGAGCCACAGATGAGGTCATTGGTGAGCGGTGTGGCTTCTGTCCATGACAAAAGACACTGCCACATATGGACGTCGATGCTGACTGTTTTTTTGCCGTGGCTTGCAGAAACGTCGAAGGGGAACGCGCGCGAGACTCCATGCCTGGAGAGCAAGTGGCCAGGTGAGCACTCTTCAATCATCGACAGAGTTGCAGCAGCAGTCGCATCAGTAGTATAATAATAGTTGTGGAAATGGTAGCCTGAGAAAGCACTTGTACTACTAATAGTAGTTATAGTATTAGAAATGGTAGTACCAACAGCAGCAGAAGTGGGCAGCAGTTGTACAGTAGCAGTAGTAGTAGAAAGTAGTAGTAGTAGTAGTAGTAGTAGTGCAGCAGCGGCATCAGCAGCAGCACTTACACGAACAATAAGTGTAGTAGAATTAAGTAACAGCACACGCATGAGTGGAAATGGCAGAAAAACGTATCGATGTTAGCAGCAGAGAACCGTCAGCAGTAATAGCAGTGGTTGTAGTAGCTGCAGGAGCAGCAAGAACAGTAGCCGTAGTAGTAGTTGCCATCGTCGTCGTAGTGGTAGTGGTAATAGTAGTAGTAGTGGTATGGTCGTAGTAGCAATTGTAGTAGCCGCGGCAAAAGTAAGGTTTTCGTATTAGCTGCTTGCATGCAACTTCATTCTTGATTCACAATCGATGGCAAATCAATCGTCGAATCTCATTTGACAGGAGATATTCTCTCTCTCTCTCTCTCTCTCTGACTTAAAAAATTCGCCTTCAGAGCAGCTAAAGTACAGAAACAACGATGTTAAGATGACCATGGCTATAACTACCTCCATTCCATTCGAAAGTTTATAATCTTTTATTCTGACATTTGACTCGTGCGACTGATCATGTGTCGACAGGAACCTTGGTTCAGATGCGTTCCATTTTCAGATAGGGACTAGGCTAAATACCAAAGTCTACGTAAGTTAAGAAAACACATAGTTTGTAATAGTGCCAAGACAATTTTGCCTTCCAGAGAAATGGGAGCATGAGGAGGAATCGTTCCTTCTGTGAAAGCTCTAGGACCAGCAGGCGACAGCTGTTCGGGCTCAGAGCTCACCATGTTTACTATTGGAACCTGGTTACCTGCTGACGAAAGGCAGTAAAACATCAGCAACAAGACTTCAATATCAGCAAAACAAATCCCGAAACCGAATAAATCCTCCTGCTGACATGAAAGGTCTTTCAACACAGCAAGATAAGGGCACTCGGTGAAGGGGAATATGAAGTTTTAAAATAAAAAAGATACATCAGAATTTGTCTGAAAATCGAAAGGTGGAAGTGTAAAAGACACAGCCTAGAGGGGCCTGTCATCTGGGATAAGAAAATACCTCTTAAAAATCCCAGGTTGAAGACTCTCTCTCTCTCTCTCTCTCTCTGCGTAGGAACATATATACATATACGCACATATGTGCGTGCGCGCGCGCGCGCGCGCGCGCGCGTGCGCGCGCGCGTGTGTGCGTGTGTGTGTGTGTGTGTGTGTGTGTGTGTGTTAGTTACAAACACTAGATGTATGTTTTCTTTAATGCTAATATGAATCAAAACTGTCATCTTATCAGTTCTACGTTGTGTAACAGTGTTCTATGTTAGAGCTCTTAATCTTTGAAGAGACAAGGGCCAGACGGGGGAAAAAAATCCCATCTTCTTGCTTATCTGCTACCCTTTGGAGTACACATTAACATTCTCTCTCTCTCTCTCTCCCTCTCTGTCTCTCTCTCTGTCTCTCCCCCCCCCCCCCCCCCCCATATACCAGTGCATTGTGTTATTCAGGGTAATCAAAAGCAACAACGCCGCCCACCCAGAAGGATGCTTGGTCCTCTCATCCCATGGTTGGCGGACTCTCACGGCGGTGCCAGGTGCCGAGATCCCGATGACGAGTATGGAACTGTCGTCAGGAAGCTGCCAGACTGGGCCCCCTACCCCCTTCCATCTTTCTGGGCTGCTTGGGAATGCCAGGGTCAGTGGAAGCATTGCCTGTCTTCTTTGATCTCGGACCATAGAGGGTTTAAAACAGTCATATGATTTTTAGAAATGCATACAGAGAAACTATCGCAGTGGCTGTTTTCTTTGTATTAGTTTTTGTTTTGTTTTTTTGAAAGTCATGGTCTATGCATAGAGCCTGTGCTCTTTGTTGTTGTTGTTGTTGCTGTTGTTGTTGCTGCTGCTGTTTGACTGTTTTGTTTTCTGTTTTGTGGACCCAGAAGTAAGGCCGAGAGCATCAGTTGACCTGTGTACGTATTTCATTTAATGTGCCTACCCAGAGATACACGATGTATGTGCAGACGTTGTTTGTGAGTGTAAATATAAGTTTGGTTGTTGGGAATTATTCGTAG
>JADBJO010003260.1:205000-212500 GCA_016801955.1 Conus betulinus
GACATTGATGAGTGCAGGTCCTTCCATGTTTTTGCAGACTTGCTGGCAGCAAAATAATTGTACTCACTATTTGCATTTAATCATGTGCTGAAGACAGAGAAAGAGATGGTCCGAAAACATCAAGGATTGGACCAAAATGACCATGCCGGATCTCCTCACGACAGCTGCCAACAGAAGAGCCTGGACAGAAATGGCGGCTGCCTCATCACGTTCCCCCAGCGACCCAGCGATCTGGGGAATGAGATGAGATGATGATGATGAGCTGTGCTATTCAAAGATAAACACTATTTTTACATGATTGTCAGTATAGATTTTCATATAACCAAAATACAAACAGGAAAGACCCTCGAAAGAACACTGATGAGTGTAGATCTTCTATTTTAGTTCTTATATATATATTGGCCTCAAAATAATGACACAAAGGGGAAAAGCCCAAAGCAAAACAATTCTACAAAGAGAAGGCTGAGGAACGCAGCTTTTGTTTCTATTTGTGTGATTCCATCCTTTCATCTGCCCCCCCCCTACCCCCCGAACTACCCTCCCCCCACCCTCTTCATAAATCTAGTAGCTTCAATCAATTGTCAACATTTTTCTCTGCCCCTCCCCCCTTTCCTCCCCATGCCATTCTTGTGATAAATTTGATGGGAATTCAAGAACAGACCAACACATGCACACTCTCAGAGGTTTACACAAACACACTCAGACATTCTCTCTCTCTCTCTCTCTCTCTCTCTCTTATGCACAAGCTTGAACACAATCATACTCTCAGCTGTCTCTGTTATTTCTGTGCTGACTGATCATCCTTTGCTATAAACTCTCGTTGTTATTTCTATGGCCGACATGTCACCCCTTTGTTCTATCTACATTTGATCTCTTTCGTACTGCTACGGCTAACAATTCAACCCTTTGCTGTACATTTTTAGCCATCGCTGTGGCTGACAAGTCATCCTCTGGCTCTGTACCCTTGTCTCTTTGTTGTTTCTGAGGCTGACAGGTCATCCCTTTTCTCTTCGTGCTGAAGCAGGATAGCTCTCAACTGGTAGCTGAGAGAAGCTCGATGCAGTAAAAAAGACAGCTGCTGCTAGACCCCCGATGCTGCAATTGCGACGATGGAAGAGGGACCAGTGCTTTTGTGCTTTTAATGCCTGCACACACAAACACACACGCACACACATGCATGCATATGCGCACACACACACACACACACACACACAAGCATGCACGCATGCACACACACACACACACAAACGCACACACGCACGCACACACACACACACATAAACACAAACACACACGCACACACAAACACACATATACAAAAACACACACACACACACACATATACAGAGACACACACACACACACACACACACACACACACAACACACACAATCACACACACAATCACTGAGTAAGCAGTTTAAGCTGACACCAACCTGAAAAACTACTCTGGCTTAAACCCAAGTGGACTGTATGCGGTCATATCAGAGCTCTCAGCATGTAATAAAACAGAAAACAGTCTGCGACCATTTTAAGTGGTATCTACAGAGGGAGATCTGTGAGCCACCATCATGTCAAACGGCTACATACATTGGCCTGTTATTAAGTACAGATGATCTTCGGCACCTAACCTAAGTCTGCTTTCAACCCTCCAAACATGTGGGACACTCTCAAGACAGAGTTATCAGTCTTAATCAGAGTCAAAGCTTGGGGCTAGTGTGCTATTTTCAATTCATGCCATTCACAATCACTTATCATGCAGTGCAAGGTGACACTTGTACACAACATTTGATACATTCCATAGCCCTCAGAATCAGAGCGTTATACATTTTTGGCATACACACACACAAATGGTCATACAAATTCACACACACACACACACACACACACACACACACACACACACACACACAGAGAGAGGAGGTGGAACTAGTGATGATTCAGCAACATTATAATATCAAGTTGTGCTCACTAACAGCAAAAAACGAGGTGTTAACAAATGCTGGTTGCAAAGGTTTTTCATGCAGAGAAAGCAGCAGTCTTGACACCAGTTCTGCATAAACAGCAGATCATTCTGGACGAAAACCCAGGGAAAAAAAAGACAGAAAGGCAATTTACGGTGACTTTAAGATGGAAATACATTCATTTTTGCAAGAAACCTTGGATATGAAACCAACTGGGCTAAGCTGAAAATCTGTCGGTTGCAAACTTTCAAAAAAGGTTGCCCAAATGGTTGGATCTGAATGGGAAACTAGAGATTGTCAGAGAGATCAGTTGCGAGATTTTAATCAAAGGTCCTCACTTTCCAAAAAGACCCATTTAAAAAAAACCATCACTGGTTGTGGCACGGATAACTTATGTTTCCCAGTCCTTGTGTTTATTGTGTTACATTGCTCTTACGATTCATTGTTTTTTCCCTGCTTTTTTTTTAATCTTTTTTGAACAGTGTGCTATCTTGTTTATGACACTGAAAAACCTTTGGTGGATACAGCTGATGCACCTGTATGCTTTGCAGCCAGGAAAGTTTCAGCAGACATCAAGGAGGTGTCACTATATGCAGACTAAATAAACTACACCACATCTGCTAAGCTAGGAGACCACTCTTTCTGATGATCTGGCAGAAAAGGTCTGACAATAATATGTGAAATGGTGTTTACCTTCATCATGTTCTTGATGTCAGCAGTCAAGAGCACTGCTCGTCCGTGGGTTTGCTGCAGCGTGACATCTCCTTCAACACTCCGCTGTACAGTTTCAAGTTTCTCACTGCGTCGTCCCACCCTGCCAACACCCGTATGTTCATGTCCTTCATGGTGAATTCAGAATGTGGAAAACATACACACTCCTGACAGCTTCTTGCTTTCAAACACCCCTTCATTTGACTTAATGCACATACAAACAACGAATCAAGCACTGAATTATTTAGCTTAAATTTATGCAATGGAAAAAGCAAAACATCAACAAATGTTCTGCACCATCTTTTATCATAGGTAAATACTGTGAAAGCAGCAAAGGGTTACAACCCCCCCCCTCCCCCTCCCGCTTACTTATCCTGAATTCATATGCATACAATTGTGAAGATCACACAATATTCAGGTCTTTAATCCTTTTCTTTAAACACATGGTCAAAGGCCTTTTGTTCCAGAACTGCTAGAAATGATACCAAAGGTGCACAAATCACTGATTACTTTAAAAGCAATGGAACAAATTTGTAGGAGAGATTACTGAAATATTGTTGAAAGTATACAAAAAAATCTGCACAGTTCGTTCTCTGGAGTGGGTGGGGTGGTTTATTCCCCCCAAGATAAGGAAATCTATGGATTTTCATGTGCGAAGTATTCTGCATTTTTTTTTTTATTTTTATAAATCCAAAAACAACAATAACCATAAAAATCATCTGCTATATCAGTATATCCCATCTAACAGACTGAATGTAAATATTTCGCTTTTTTTTTTTTTTTTAGCTGCCTTATAAACAAAGGTACGTCAAGGGAAAACACTGCGTTCTGTACTACCAGCATTCCAGGCCTTTCAGATCTTCAACTGGAATTGTCAAAACATAATGAGCCCCATTGTTTGTAAGATCTATACTCACTCATACCCTTTCATTATTGTCCATTAAGCATTCCAACCCTTTGTTTTTTTGTACATCATTTAAAAAAAAAATCAATTTGAGTACATTATTTTTTTCAATTTGAGTACATCATTTACTCCCCTTTGTATTTGACTTGGAGACCCTGCTTGTCCCTAAACTATGGTGGTTGGATGTTTGTCCTCTGGGGGATGAGAGGGTAAATATAATGAGGCCCTGTGTGACATACATATCAAACAACATGAGGCAGTATAAAACAAAGCTGCTGATTGATGGATGGCAACATTTTTTTTTTTTTACAAAGAATCAACAACAGCAAATGTTCATGCACAGGGTATGAAATCTGGAGTGTGCAGAGTGTGAAGATGGGAGATGGTTGGAATTAGATCAATGTGGAACTGCAATGTGTTACAGCACTCTGTTTTGGAGCAGCAGCACCCATACACCACAGGAGAACTGCTGTGACAAGTGCACTAAAGCATGTTGTAAAACATGCCTCAACGGTGAAAGTCTCATTGTTTTCTTCTTGTGTACTCAAATCTTTGACAAAATGCTTGACTGATCATAAAACACATTTGAAATAAAACTTCTGACAATAAAAATTGTACGTACCGTTTGCCAAAGGGCTGAAACAAAGAGAATCATCAATCCATTAACGTGTGATCAGTCACTTCCAGGGGCAAGAGATGTAGTATTGAATAGTTACTCTACACCAGTAATCACTGCATTGTTTTTAGAAAACAGACTATCATTCATTCATTCTTTGCTTGCTCGTTCCACACGAAAGATGAAAATATAAGCATCTACAGTCATACATTCACACTGGTTGAACTAGACACGTGACAAGGCACACATGAGACTACACTTTCAGATTCTACAGTGAAATTAAAAAAACACAAAAAAAAAAAAACAACAACAAACAAAAAAAAACCAAGACTGTCATGGAATCAGGAAATGGGAAAGAATGATTAACACAACGATCCAGATAAGTGCCCTGTACCACCATACTGAAAACATCTGCACCAAAGCATGCTCTTTACTCTTAATTACATACAAAATAAATGCTGTGGCATTATATAATGTAGATCGTTAAAGACCGTGGTACAGACACGCATTCATGGAATCTACCCTGCTCTTTTCTCTTTCTCCTTGACCAAGTGATTTCCCTTAGAATTCTTCATGAATTCCGGTCTTCCCATTACAGCCCACAGCACGTTTAGCTGCTAGGAGCTAACAAGAGTGAAAAAAAAAAGAAACGTCACCAATTAATGCCTCTGATAAGAACTGAACCCATGGCACAAGTCACAAATCCATGATGCTAACCCATGCACAACGACAGGTGTTCAATCTTAGCAGACTAGCTATGAGTGACACCCTTACCAAATCGGACACAAACGCATCGACAACTTTGTCTCGCAGAGGCAGGCAGCAGGCATTCCATCGCAGAGCGTCTATCATCAGCCCCCCTCTGAAAAAACAAACAAGGAAGGAGTAAGTGACTCTGCCTGTCCTTCTGAAAGCCTTTACCTGACAGATTAGAGGACCACCATAACTCTACTCTTGCCGTTTACGTGCAGTTTACTGACTCGTGCAGTGCGGACATTCCTCCAAGGATATTTTCCAATGCATTTAAAAAGCGTGGAACTACAATCGAAACGCAATTCCTTCCTATCCTTTAGCTTTTCATTTTGATATCCACCCACGTACTCATTTCCGGATACGAACTCCCCAGAATGATGACGTTTTCGACTGGCTGGAATGGACGCTGATACTGTGACGCTGACCATTGCATTATGGTGAGTGATGACATACCAACCAACCAACCACTTGACAACTCTATCATTACAGAACAGCAGTATTGCTCATCTGTCATGTTTATTTTCAGGCAAACAGGTTTTTAACTGTTTTCCTCAAGAAAAGTGTGTATCTCAGACCTTGTCAGGAAAGTGTGTGTGTGTGTGTGTGCGTGTGCGTGTGCGTGTGTGTGTGCTTCTGTTGATTTTTTAGTTAACTAGAGAGACTTTGCAGGTGAAGACAAATCTACCACCTGATCATGATTCGAAAGCAGCACATGCACACCACATGTCATTAGATACTGACAGTTCAAACTGCTTCATTAAAAAAAAACAAAAAAAACATGGATGGAGGCAGTAAGTCAGATTACATAAAAGTTGAGACCAAAAAAGTCAGCAGTGCGAAAAATAGATTACTCTCTAGCTGCAAAAGTCCCATCAATCTGAAAGATAGGCCATTCTCTTTAAAGCAAAAATCTCTGTCTGTGAAATAAGGTCATTCTCTCGAAGCAAAAATCTCAAGACTCAAAAGCCTAAAGAAAAGCTTATTCTCTTAAGACAAAAGTCTTTTATCAGAGGGAAAAAGGTACTTCTCTAGAGGCCAAAGTCTTGTCAGTCTGAGAGGAAAAAGTTCTCTTGATGTGAAAGTCTCCCCAGTCTGACGGAAAGGTTATTTTTGTGAGGCAGAAGTCTTATGGGTGAGAAATACACAGTACTCCAAAGAGGCACGTGCCTCTTCATTCAATGAAACCAATCACTGGGATCGTAAGTGCAGACTCCATACTTGCCATGGGTTGTCTGCCTCCTGTTGAGGGTACTGATGTTGCACAGTGTTTTCTCCATGGCAACCCTGTGACAGTCACCCGCCAGTTGAAGAGCGTGGAACCTCAGGGCACCCTGTGGACAGAACCCGGTCAGGGTTTCACACACTGAACACGCACACAGCATCACTCCTAAATGTCATGGATCTATAGAACTGTATACAGAAAGAGAGAGAGGGGGGGGGTGGGAGAGAGAGAGACAGAGAGAGTGAGAGAGACAGAGAGAGGGAGGAGAGAGAGAGAGAGAGGGAAGAGAGAGAGAGAAGGGGAAAGAGAGAGAGAGGGTGGAGAGAGAGAGAGAGTGTGTGTTGTTTATAGCGCAGCCGATTGCAAAGGGCTATATCACTTAATCAGGACTGTCATCTCATCCAGCCAGCTCTCGAAGTAGTTTAAAAAAAACAAACAAAAACAAAACACACATACATGTGCAGCTGTCTGAAAGAATTTCTCCAGAAACATGCTAGAATGCCGTGAAAAACCTTCCTTCTGTAAAATCCTAGATCAGATCAAAAATGTCTCTTTTTGAAAAAAAAAAAAAAAATCACATCAGGTTGGGCATCTCTGAGCAAGATGTTCATGGAGTCCGCTGTAAAGTGTTCATGTCTTCCATCATGTAAATCCCAACGTGTTCATGTCTTCCATCATGTAAATGCCAACGTGTTCATGTCTTCCATCATGTAAATCCCAACACTCTTTTAACAACAGGCTTTACAGTGAGTGGTACGCCACACGGAAGGCACCACACAACTTCTTTACCTTTAAAAAAGGTACAATTGGGTGGGTGTAGAAGGAGTGGCCTGTGTGCAAATGGCACAATATTGTTTATTCTTTAAGGCCATCGACTGTACACAGTAGACTTAAAGATTTTCTCAACTATCATGGTATACCACACTCACTTGTCTGAACACGCCTGACAACAGAATATGGCTACTTTAATATGAGATTAAAACAGTCACACAGATCAGAAACTTTCACCACAAAAAGTACTTCAGAATTCTAGCCATGAAACAAAGAAGAAGACAACGTGTTGTAATATCCAGTGCCTGCATTGGCCTTTGCATATGTGTACATCAACTTTTGTGCAAACACCTCAGTTCTCATAGCAGCACTGATGATTTGTTTTTCGTATCTCAACATTCACACAATGTCAGCTTTGGATTACATGCTCACAGTCATTTGCAAGTCATTTTTTTTTTTTCTATATGTGGAATAACTCGGAGACATAATCAGTCACATTAAAATGAGCAACATTTGCCACCATTTCAGATAAAAAGTTTTCCTTTTCTGCTTTCTCTTC
>JADBJO010003260.1:227500-230000 GCA_016801955.1 Conus betulinus
CCCCCCCCCCCCCCCCCCCACACACACACACCCGAGCTCCACAGTTCTTGGTGTTTTGTGGTTTTATTGCGTACGCAAACGCACCCGCCAATTTTAGATAGCCCCACCTTAGTCTGTTCACCGAGCCGTCGATTTTAGCGCCGTCAGCACGTTGTGGGGGAGGGGTGGGGGTGGGGGGTGGAGGGGTTGGTAACTGCGCATCCGCAGAATTGATCCCTTCCCTTCCAGCGACTATCACTGGGGAGAAAGAACGATCTCTCCGAAAGTACCAGCTTAGCAACCTGCAGTGAACCTTGCGGTGAAGTTTTAACCATCGGCTGCGAAACTTGGTATGTGCGGGGGAGGAGAGGGTGACAGCCAGTGAGCGTGCTGGTGGGGGGTAAACGTTCCCTCCCTGGCCAGACGGGATTGTCGCCCCGTGAAGAGAGGATCTGCGGGCACTGGCGTTGCTCTGTCCACAGATCATAAACATTTTTTTTTTTAAACCTTGGCGGTGCGGAAGGTGGAGTTTCCTTTGTCGCTGTGTCATGTCCTTTCTGCCTGTCTGTCTGTCTGTCTGTCTGTCTGTCTTTGTCTCTGTCTCTGCTTTTCTGTTCATTCTAATCTTTCATTCATTTTTTTCTTTCTTTCCTTTTTTTTTTTTTTTTTTTCTTCCCCCACACCGTACAATCACTCTACGGAAGAAGAACTACCATTCTCAAAACCGGCAGGGGAGACTCAGAAGATGGACTGGACCCTCTCTTCACGGAGGAAGGGGTGGAGTGAGGCTTCAAAATGGTCAGGGTACTTTCCCTCCAGTCGCGATATCAACCCGGTAGGGGTCAGGGGCGGCATCAACCCGGTAGGGGTCAGTGGCGGTATCAACCCGGTAGGGGTCAGTGGCGGTATCAACCCGGTAGGGGTCAGTGGCGGTATCAACCCGGTAGAGGCCAGTGGCGGTATCAACCCGGTAGGGGTCAGTGGCGGTATCAACCCGGTAGGGGCCAGTAGCGGTATCAACCCGGTAGGGGCCAGTAGCGGTATCAACCCGGTAGGGGTCAGTGGCGGTATCAACCCGGTAGGGGCCAGTAGCGGTATCAACCCGGTAGGGGTCAGTGGCGGTATCAACCCGGTAGGGGCCAGTAGCGGTATCAACCCGGTAGGGGCCAGTAGCGGTATCAACCCAGTAGGGGTCAGTGGTGGTATCAACCCGGTAGGGGCCCAGTAGCGGTATCACACCCGGTAGGGGCCAGTAGCGGTATCAACCCGGTAGGGGCCAGTAGCGATATCAACCCAGTAGGGGTCAGTGGCGGTATCAACCCGGTAGGGGCCAGGGGTGATATCAACCCGGTAGCGGAGACATGGAAGGAGAGAAGACGGATCCAACAGAATCGGTTATTCAACAAGTGAAGGTGATTAAAAAAACCAGTTGCAGTTGACCCTCTTTTCACGGAGGGTGAGACTGAAAACGCCCACAGGCTGTACGAAAGGGGCCGATGGACTGACTATACTGGCTGCCGCTTTCGCTTTTTTTTCCTCCGATTTCGCAATACTACCGAAAACGTACAGTCAGCACGGAAACCTGTTCAGCTAAAACGTGTTCTGGATGGAGCGTTTTCATTTAAAACAAACAAACAAACAAACAAAGAGAGGAGAGAGAGAGAGAGAGAGAAAAGAGAAGAGGAGAGGGTTTTGAGTGCTGGGTGGTGGTGATGCGAAGTATTAAACGTCCTGTTTTTCATGACCAACTCTCAGGAAAGCAACACAGCTCGTCCCTTTTTAAAAGTCTTTGCCAGTGAACTTCACTTCTTCTCTCCGCCCTGTTTTCCTCTCGTCAAATATTTCCTTTGCGGGCCTGCACAAAACAGCAGAGTAATCGATGTAATGAAGATGAAGGGATTTTTTTTTCTCATTTCCAAACACACGAGCAAATGATGACATCGAATCCACCCGCCCCTCCACCCGCCCCCCCCCCCCCCCCCCCCTCCCCCCTTCCTCCCACCCTGCCTCGTTCGTCCAGTGGCAAACGACCAGAGGTCGCTCAATCATTTCTGTTGTGTTTTCTGATTAAAGCTCATCGATTGGGTTTGTCCAAGGTTCCGGAGTTCGTTTGTAGCTTGAACTTCCCCCTTTTCCTCTTCCTCTTCCTCATCTCTGATACCTGCACCCCCCCCCCCACCCCCTCCTCTCTCTCTCTCCTCTCCCCCCCCCCCCCAACCTTCCCCACCCCGCACGCGCTCTTTTAGCTCTTGTTACCAGCCTCCGCTCTCACTCCTCTCTCTTCCTCTGAACATCGCCTGTTGCAAGCGCCCCTCCCCCTTCCCCTCCCCGCCTCTCTCCCAACCCGTGTTCCCACCCACCTCCCCTCTCCGTCCCCCCCCCCCCCCCCCCCCCCCCCTCCCTTAATCTTCTTCCAAAGGTGCTGTCAAACAGCCTGAAGTTGCTTGGTCGCTTTTGTTGAATTTTGTGATGAAACAAATCTTTTTTTTTTTTTTTATATGTGTATGTGTGTGTGTGTGGT
>JADBJO010003260.1:250000-255000 GCA_016801955.1 Conus betulinus
TTCCGTGCAAGAGCAGTCTCTCAAGTGAGTTTTATGCCCCTTCTTTTGGCTGTTTAAGCGCGGGGTTGGTTACTGTCAGCCCTTTTCTCACCATGCCACCACGAAGAAAAACTTAGCACCTTTGACAAAACCAGGGCGATTGCGTGGATACAAGATGGCATTGCAAAGGCTGAAGTGGCGCGCGACGACTTGGTGTGCATCATTCAGTTATTGTTAGACTGAATCAGCGTTTTAGGGCGACCAACAGCGTTGAAGAGAGGCCACGGTCAGGTCGGCCTAGGCAGACTACTCCCAGAGAAGATCGTTTCATCGAGAGGCAGGCAGGCCCTATTGCAGCGGGATATACCACTTCCACCAGCATCCAAAGGCAGCTTCGTATGGCAAATAACACCATCCTCAGCTGTCAAGCCATACGAAACCGTCATCACCTTCGGCCTCAGATCACGTCGCCCCCAGCTGTTCGACCACGACTGCTAGCAGCCCATAGGCTGGCTCGCCGAGCTTTCTGCCATCGTCATGTGAGATGGAACCAACAACAGTGGTCCCAGGTCCTCTTTTCAGATGAGTCGCGGTTTAGTCTTGAACACAATGACGGCCGAACTAGAGTTTGGAGGCGTGTTGGTGAACGTTACATTGATGCAGCTGTTCGCCAGACCAGGGCCTTTGGGGGAGGATCTGTTATGGTATGGGGTGCCTTCAGCCTCCACCACAAGACACCACTCTACCATATTGATGGGAAACCTCACAGGCATCCGCTATCGGGATGAAATCCCTGGCGCCTTTCGTTGTTTCCGACCATGCAACGGATAGGACCCATGGCAGTCTTCCAAGACGACAATGCTCGGCCACATAGGGCCCGGGTGGCCGAAAACTTCATTGTGCAGGCCGGCATCAACAGGATGATCTTCCCGGCGTATAGTCCCGACCTCAATCCCATCGAGCATATGTGGGATGAGTTGGGGAGATGTGTGAAGGAGAACCACCCACCCCCAGAGACCGCCAGGATCTCTTCCAAATGCTGCAACTGGAATGGCAGAGAATCCCTCAGAGGGTCATCAGAACACTGGTCAACTCGATGAGGAGTCGCTGCGTGGAATGTCTCGCCAATGGCGGTGGCCACACCCACTATTGAAATGATTTTGTGAACTGAACAGATTTTGCGAACTTTGATTTCGACCCATCCTCTGTTTAATTGTCTGTAAATCAACAAACCGTTCATTCGATCCCAATGAAATTCAATGTACGTTGGAACAAGATAATGAATTAAATCTGTTCCCAATTTCAAAATCATGGCTTTTATATTTTGGAAATTATGCGGGTTTATCGAATGCAGATTTATTATATCCCCAAAATGTAGGGGGGAAGGAGAGGGCGAAGTGTGACCTGCAGGCTTTTCAGCGAATGCCGGCATCCAGTGTGGTGGTGCCTTTCATTCAAGGAGAAACAGAGGGCGACGTGTGTTGCCAGACTCGCATCAAGTGCCACCAACATCCAGTTCTGGATGCCCTCCTGAAGGAGAACGAGGAAAAAAAAACAAAACAAAACACAAAAAAACAGACGCGGAAACGTGACCTGCAAACCTTCCTATCCAGTGCCGACACCCATTCACCCATTATACCGTGATTTGAGAAAAGCAAAAAAAAAAAAAAAAAAAAAAAAAAAAAAAAAAAAAAAACAACCCCCCCCCCAAAAAAAAAAACAAAAAAAAAAAAAAAAACAGACGTGGAAACGTGACCTGCAAAC
Source organism: Conus betulinus (assembly GCA_016801955.1). Lineage (NCBI taxonomy): Eukaryota > Metazoa > Mollusca > Gastropoda > Neogastropoda > Conidae > Conus > Conus betulinus. Next base: position 251,744 of record JADBJO010003260.1, read on the forward strand.
CTTCCTATCCAGTGCCGACACCTATTCACCATTTATACCGTAATTTGAGAAAAGCAAAAACAAAAACAAAAAAAAAAAAAAAAAAAAAAACAAACAAAAACAAAAACAAAACAGACGCAGAAACGTGACCTGCAAACCAACCTTCCTATCCAGTGCCGACACCCATTCACACCCATTTATACCGTAATTTTGAGAAAAGCAAAAAAAAAAAAAAAAAAAAAAAAAAAAAAAAAAAAAAAAAGAAAAAAAAAAAAACCCCAAAAAAACAAACAAACAAAAAAAAAACCCCAAAAAAATACAGGCAGACACAGAAGTGTGTGTGTGTGTGTGTGTGTGTGGTGTGTGTGTGTGTGTGTGTGAGGAGAGAGAGAGAGAGAGAGAGAGAGAGAGAGTCGAGGAGCTCGAGGGGAGGAGGCAGATGGTGCGGGAGGAGGGGAGTTGGAGAGGCTCTGGCATTCAATCAAGAAACCAAGAAGGGAATTAGTTATCAACTTATCGGCCCACCATGCCCAACCCTGCCCCTGACTGCCTTACGGGGGCAACAACAACAACAACAACAACAAAAAAGCCAATAGCGTATATTCAATTCACACACACACACACACACACACACACACACACACACACACACACACACACACACACACCCCAAAAAAAAAACAACAACAAAAAAAAAAACAACAAACAAAAAAAAAAAACGGTTACTGGGGTAGGAAGACCTGGAGAGGAGGAAATAAAAGTAACGAAACCACCACCACCACCAACAACAACAACAAAAAAAAAAAGAAAAAAAAAAAAAAAATAGAAAGAAAAACCAAAAAGAAGGACAAAGTAAATCAAAGACCACCCAAAGCTGCTCTCAGTGGCAGCTGAAAAACTGGATTCAGATGATGGCGATGGCCGACTTTTCCGGCACGTCAGTGGGTGTGACTTGGAGTGGGCGAGAAGAGAGGAAGAGCATCAACAAGACACACGCAAGCGTGCACGCATGGGGATCGGTATTTCACTAAGCATTAGCGTCTCCCTTCCCCCCCCCCCTCTCTCTCTCTCTCTGTGTAATCGTACTGGTACAAAACGTACAAAACACACAAAACACACCACACACACACCCACCCACCCACCCACCGCATACACACACACACAGACGCGCACGCACGCACGCTCGCAGGCACACGCACACACACACACACACACACACACACACACACACAACACACACACACACACACACACACACACACCACATCTCTCGCGTGGCACACACGTACACACGGATACTCACACACGTACACTTTTATACCGTCTGATATAGCCTGTTTAAGAGAGAAAGAGGTGCTCTCTCTCTGTGTTTTCTGTCTGACCCTGTTTTCTGTCTTCTTCTCTCTGTCTCTGTCTCTGTCTCTCTGTCTCTGTCTCTATGTCTCTCTGTCTCTATGTCTCTCTGTCTGTCTTCCTCTCTCTCTGTGTCTCTCTGTCTCTGTCTCTCTTTCTCTCTCTCTCTCTCTCTCTCTCCTCTCTCTCTCTCTCTCTCTCTGTCTCTGTCTGTCTCTCGGTACGTGTGTGTGTGTGCGTGTGAGTGAGTGAATGAGAGAGAGAGAGAGAGAGAGAGAGAGAGAGAGAGAGAGAGAGAGAGTGACCGTCTGCAGAAGGAGCGGAGTTGGGTGTCGGCCCATCGGATCCATAGATCTTCTTCACTCCCAGTTCTCACTCCACGACTACAAAGTAACATTGCGTAACGGACGCAAAACGAGGACGGGAAAGATCGTTTAGCTGGTGCGAGGGGAGGAGAGGATAGGGGGGGGGGTTGGGGGGGGGGGGGGGGGGGGGGGGGGGGGGGGGGGGGGGGGGGGGGGGGACGGGGGTAGTGGTAGGGGACGGGGGAATTGCGGGATGGAACCAGAGCACAGAGACCAGAAAGCGGAAGGAATTGGCTGAAGGACACAAGGTGAGAGGGAATGGAGAAGGGGGGTGGGGGGGGGGGGGGGGGGGGGGTGAGGGCGGGAGTGGAACATTGGACTTGCAGAGGAGTAACAAAATGTCAGAAAAAAGGAGTGGGGGGAAAAAGAAAAGAAGGAAGAAAGAAACATAGGGAGAAAAATAAAAAAAAAAGGAGGAAAAAAAAAAGAAAGAAAAAAAAAAAGAAGAAGACGGTTGAGCTGCGTGCGACGCTAAGTCGAGTATAAAAGGAAAATCAATAGCTTGGGCCTTTTTAGTGCAAACTTGGTTTGTATGAAATACTAGCTCGCAATGCAAGACCTGGAACGTACAAGTTTGGGAAAGGGGGGGGGGGGGGGTTGGGGGGGGGGGGTGGGGGGGGGTTGGGGGGGGGTGGAGATGGATGAGGAAAAAAAAGGGGGAAAAAGAAAAAAAAAAGATATAGAGAGAAAGAAGGAGACGTTTGTTCACGTACTTCTTTGTTGTTTGTTTGTTTGCTTTGTTTGTTTACTCAAGGGGACCTCTTCGTAGGGGGGAGTGTGAGGTTGCATTCGTAGAGAGGGGGTTGATATTTGCCTCGCTGCCGCAATTATCTGGATTGTCCTCACTTGGTAACAGGGGGGGGGGGGGGGGGGGGGGGGGGGGGGGGTGGGGGGGGGGGGGGGCCAGGAAGAAAAGGAAAAAACGAAAGCATGAGACGGGAAGGTGATTGTTTTTTTGTTTGTTGGTTTGGTTTTTTTTTTTTTTTTTCACGATCACTTCCCCCCAAAAGAAAATGAATGTTGACAAGATGAAATCTGGAGTTAAAAACAAATCGCGTATCAAAAACCTGAATGACAGATGACACGGAACCTCCTGCTAGTCTCACCTCCTTGCCGGTCTCTCCTCTCTCTCTCGCTCTCTCTCTCTCTCTCTCAGTCTCTCTCTCTCCTCTCTTCGCTCCCATCCCTCTCCTCTTTTCTCTCTCTATCGATTAAGATTTTTTTCTAATAAAGAAAAACATGTGGGGGGGGGGGGGGGGAGGAGGAGAAGAGAGAGAGAGAGAGAGCGAGAGAGAGAGAGAGAGAGAGAGAGAGCCTATCCCATTTGTTTGACAATGCACACCATTTTAATATTGAATATGACCTGAGTGACAAAAAAACGGAAAAAAGAAACCTCATGCACTTTTTCGTCCCCCATATTTTCGCCTCTAAGTCCCTTTTTCGAGTAGAGATCCTCTATCTTTTCTATTCTTCTTTCTTGAAGTTTTTTTCTTATTCCCTTCTTGAAGTTTTCTTTCTTTTTGAGAGCGTATGAGAGAGAGAGAGGAGAGTAAGAGCGAG
>JADBJO010003261.1:0-15000 GCA_016801955.1 Conus betulinus
GACCAGCCGTCAATGTGGCGTAAATCTCGAACGCACGAGTTTTCGAACGACGATTGATTGAGTCCCGTGTGTGCGCATCGCCTTACGCCACTTAGTGCTCTCTCTCCCCTCTCACATCTCGCTTCTCTCTCTCTCCTCTCTCTGCTCTCCCCGTCTGTCTGTCTGTCTGTGACTTTATGTAGTCGGGGTGCGTAGTAGTGTGTGTGTGCTTGGCCTTCTGTGCGCGCGCGCGCGCGTTGGGTGTGTGGTTGGTGTGTGTCGTGTTGTGTCAGTGGGATGTCCGTGGTGTATGTATGATTGTGGTGATATGTGAGACCGAGAGACATAGTAGAGGAGAGAGACAGAGAGAGAGAGAGAAAGAGCAGACAGAATGAGGGGGATGAGAGGAGAGCGAGAGATTCAACTAGGTGTGATTCCTGACCATTTACGAAAGAGCTGTTTCAAACGTCCTTTATATTCTTCAAGTTGGACATTTGGATTGATAATATGAACCGTTGTGGGAATATGTTGCACGGTTTGAGATGCCATTAAAGATGAATTCAAAATGCAAGCAGCATGTTTTGGAAACATTTAATCAGAATATTAATTACGCTGTTTTATTGAAATAATGGTTGTTTTCCGTGTCGAGAAAGCGTTTTTGTGTCGAACCACCCGATATCACTTTAAACCATAACATATGCCACGCGTGATGTTCTCTAACTAATTTACCCCCTCTCTCTCTCTCTCTCACTCCTCTTACCTCTTCTCTCTTCGTCTCTCTCCTCCTCTCTCTCTCTCTGTGTGGGTGGTGTGTGTTGTGTGTTTCGATTGTGTGTGTGTTGTGTGTGTGTGGTGTGGTGTGTGTGTGTGTTGTGTTCGTGTGTTGTGTGTGTGTGCGTGCTGTGTGGAGTGTGTGTGTGTGTGTTGTGTGTTGTGTGTTGTGTGTGTGAGTGTGCTGGTGTGTGTGTGTGTGGGGGTGGTGTGTTTGTGTGTGGTGTGGTGTGTGTGTGTTCTACGCTCATCCTTTCTCCTTGTCGCTCCTCTGCCTTTAGTCATACTTCTCTTTTGTTTCCATGTCTAGCTCAAACTTCTGCAACCAACATACATAAACTTTGTTTTGCCAGGCCCCTGAAGAGTTATACCTCATCCCGCCGCTCCTTTAGGCGACTATCTTCAGGCAGATTACTGAGCTCGTTTATTTGATTTAGCACGCATAAACGTTTGTGCCGGGTAGACACCAGCCGAATAAGACTTTACCCGGAGCACTTCTGTGTGGAGAAAGAAGAAAGCATACAGACGGACCGACGAAAGAAAGAAAACGAAGAAGAAGAAGAAGAGAATTTAGAAAAGAAGAGAGAAGAAGAAAAGAGCACAACCAACACAACAACAACGACAACACAACACCCCCAACATTACCTAGCCACTGCTCTGCCCCTTATCGTGTACAGAGTTGAGGGCCGAAACACTCCTCTCTGAGGGGTTTTCAATCTCTGAAGATCTTTTACCTGTCAGTCTCTCTTCCTACAGTTTCGTCCGACCTCAGCTGCAACATGATATCAATCAGATGATCACAATCAGCTTTTAAAAATGCATGGGACCGGGCACGTTTTTTCGCCAGTCGAGCTTTTCTGACCATTGGTTATCATGGCCGACCGAAAAGGTCCTCGTAAAGTGATGCGTTTGTCGTCGTTCGTCCCGGGATCGTTTGCTTAAGAAAATGCGCCGTACCTTTGAATTGAGCGAGGTCCATTGGTTGTTGTCGCTAGCAGAGAGCACTAGAGAAAGTCCCAGTTCGGATGGGGCCTGGTTAGCGATCAGGTGGAGTGGAAGGCCTCAGAAGAGGTGTGCATCTTGACTGTGAAAGCTACAATGCCGACGAAGTTCCAGACCGGTCCAGAAACATCATGTTATCCACTGCAATTGTCCATGAACCGCACTGATAGGAGAAAAAAAAGGGGGGGGTTAGGTATCTGGAAGTGCAACGGAGACAGACTCCTCCAAGACTCCTTGTCCAAAGATGGCACAGGGTATTTGGAGAAGACAGGGCGTGCAGAGAAGGTGCGGACATACAACATTGTGCTGAGTGGACTGCAAATGGGGCTTTTGGCCGGTGTCCATACACTCTGCATCGTGCCAGCGAGGTAGGTTAAGACAATGGACCAACACGCTATTCGTTGCACGCTGTCCACCACGGCGCGCGAGAGATGAGGGAACTGCTGACGTCTTACAGCCTATGTTTTTCAATCACAGTGTCCCCTCAGAGCAGAATGACTGGTGAACGTAGACTGTCTCTTTCATCACCTCGATATCATATGACAGACTTATTGGGAGAAGGCCTGAGTGGCATGGATGTCCAAGATCGTCCTCCGTGCCCAAATAAACCGTTAAAGAAAATTATTTTTAAGAAGATTTCAAAGTAAATCCACCTGTTAACCAGGACAAACAAATGCCAAAACGAACACGGAACGTCTTTTGACCTCAGAACATCTTCTTCCGGCGTAGAAAAAAGAAAAAAAAAAAAGAAGCGCAGTGGCTAGCAAACTTTCTGGTCTAGAAGCTATTTACCACGCAAATCCTCTGTCCGTGTCTCTTTTGAAGTTGTCGGCTGTAAATACTACGTTACAATACGTAGAGATATCAGAACCTGGGAAGCACAGAACCATCTAGTGAGCGTAAAACAAAAAAAACACTTGTAAAACTTCAGGGTAAGTTTCCGTAAAACTGAAGGGCTATGAGGAGAGAACCCTACGTTTGTCAGCGCTTTGATGGGACCCTTACGAGTGTCACGCGCTTGATGAACCCTTTACGTTTGTCAGCGCTTTGATGGACCCTTACGTACAGCTTTTGTTCAGCGGCTTTGATGGACGTCAGTTTGTGAACCTTTGTAAAAGTTTCTTTTTTGACTGAGCATGACGGGAGATGATACGGTGGAGGCTCATCAGGAATATAAACGCTCGTCTCCCCCCTCCCCTTCGTCTGTGCTATACGAATGGTAGAGAGTTTATATGTATGTGACGTTGAAGTTTTCTGTTTTTTTCTAAACCATTCTCTCTCCCTCCTTCTCTTGTCCTCTCTTTTCCATCCGACTCTCCAGGAGCAGGTTGAAAATTCTCTGTCTGTCTGTTCTCCCTCTGTCTGTCCTCTGCCTGTCTGTCTGTCTGTCTGTCTGTCTCTGGTCTGTTCCTTTTTACTTCCTCCCCTCCCTTCGTCTTCTTCTTCCTCCGAGTCCTCTAGCACGTCTCTTGCCTTCTCTCCCACGCACCCCTATTGTGTGTGTGTGTGTGTGCGTGTGTGCGTGCGTGCGTGCGTGCGTGCGTGTGTGTGTGTGTGTGTGTGTGTGTGGTGTGTGTGTGTGTAGGTCCCTATATCAGCTCTCAACATGAGTACATCATCCCACAGTCCTCGGAGTTCATAAACCTTGACGATGTCACGGCCACACATTTTCATGAGCGTGGCTGTCTGTCTGTCTGCCATTCCTTCCCCATCCCCCCGCATTCACGCGTGACTGTAGCACCTGTCGGCAGGGGGTATTTATTGCCGCGCGTGCACGATTCTGACAGCGCTGGATTGCTGTCCACAACGTGGTGGAGCTATCAGGGTTACAGCAGGGTCAGCTGTCCACGCAGTTCCTCTGGTACCCACTCCCAGCTCCACAGGAAAATAAAAGCCGTTCCATCAACCGAACATATGGTTCAAATGTCATAAGTGTAGATGCAATCTATGATCTGGTTGTGTTTGGATCATCAACTGGAGAGCGACCGACAGAGAGATAGGGTGAGAGAGACAGAGAGGGGAGAGAGAGAGGAGAGAGAGAAAGAGAGAGAGAAGAGAGAGAGAGAGAGGAGGAGAGAGAGAGATAGAGACCAGACAGACAGAAGGACAGACAGACAGACAGAAGAGACAGAGAGAGAGAGAGAGAGAGAGAGAGAGAGAGAGGAGAGAGAGACAGAGAGAGAGAGACAGAGACAGAGAGAAGCAAGGAAAAGAAAGAAGTAGTAGTAAGAAAAAAGGAACGAGAGAGAAAGAGAGGAGACAGACAGAGACAGAGACACACCACAGAGAGAGAGAGAGAGGAGCGAGAGAGAGAGAGATAGAGAGAGAGAGAGAGAGAGAGAATGACAGAGAGAGACAGAGAGAAAGTCGTCAGCACAATCATAATCTTACAATTCTTACAATAAAACTCTCTCTCTCTCTCTCTCTCTCTCTATCTCTCTCTCCTCTCTCCTCTCTCTCTCTCTCTCTCTCTCTCCTTTTTTTCATTCTTAACGTCAATCATGAGATAGGCGTTACAGACTGTTGAACAGCTTTTTTACTGTACATAACTCTAGGACGCTTTAAACTGCACTAAAGGAGGAAAGCAACTCATGTCGGTACAAAACACACCTCCATATCTCTGGAGCGTCATGTGGCTGCACATCCAAAATCAATGCGCTTAGGCTTTGCTTAAGGTTTCGAGTATTATATAGGCTGGTGCAATTAGATTGCTTTGAGATTTTTTTTTATGTGTCTGAAAGTGATTCTCTTCGCGTTTATTTGATATGACCATCAAGGTAAAGCTAGATACTACCAAGCAGACAGATTAAAATCAAAGGGAAAGGAACTATTGTGATGGTTTTCAGCTGGCGCAGACAGGGTCACGGCTGAGTGCAAAGGCCGGAAATGTGACGCCAATACGGGGAAGGTCATGTATTTGAAGACTGTTTGTGATTTCATGTTTGAAAATCTCACAAAACAAGGGAATTAACTGGTGGGAATTAACATTTAAATGCTGGTTCAAAAGTTACGATAGGCCTGAAATCGCTCACACGGATTATGTAGTATTTTAGGACAAAGTCCTAACTGTGGCATGTGGCCTTTTTCACCCATCTCTCCCTCTCTTCACCTCTCCCTCCCTCCGGTCTGTAAGGTCATAAACTTCATGTTACCAGGTCGTCCATCTTTCTCTGGGACCCCAGACAGAGATGGGTACGGCACTTTGGACAACATTGTCTTCGTCTTCGATGTGGATATCCAACCAATCCCCCCCCCCCCCCCTCCCCTCCTCATCCCACACCCGATCCACCATTCTGTCCTCTTGCTTCCACCCCGCCCTCTTCTCTTTCGGTTCGACTGGATGGTTGACTTCATTTGCCTCCAACATCAAGGTCACGTAGTGGTGGACTGCATTTCCCTCCAACATCAGTGTCACATAGTAGTGGGTGACTTCATATGCCTCCAACATAAAAGTCATGTGGTGGTTGACTTCATTTGCCTCCAACATCAGTGTCACGCAGTGGCTGACTTCATATGCCTCCAACATTAAAGTCACGTAGTGGTTGACTTCATTTGCCTCAAAAATCAATGTCTCATAGTTATGTCATGTGTCGTTTCTGTTGTTCTCTTCAGGTTACTTGGAGAGGAGGAGGAAGATGAGGAGGAAGAGGAGGAGGAAGAGGAGAAGGAGGAGGCCATTGGAGGAGAAGGAGGAGGTACACGAAACGGAGAAGAAAGATGAAAAGGAAAAGCAGAAAACAGGAGACGATTGAGAAGAAGAAGAAGAGAAGAAGAAGAAGAAGAATGAGAGAGAGAGAGAGAGAGAGAGAGAGAGAGAGAGAGAGAGAGAGAGAGAGAGAGAGAGATTTTCTATCAATACAAAAAAAACTGGCATTTATAAGCAATATTTATCGTCATTGACCTACAAAGAATCTAAACTTGTTTTGGCCACTTTCCTGTTTCCTGTATTAAATCTCTGTATAAATCTTCTCTCTCTCTCTCTCCTCTCCTCTCTCTCTCTCTCTCTCGGTCTCTCTCTCTCTCATGTAAGTAGATTCTCTTATAAACCAGACGAAGAGGCGCCGATATTGGTCAAACTATCGGTAAAAACGGTCAGACAAGGTCAGCCATATCCCTGGCCCCGACTCCAAAACGCCGTTCCCGTCCCCCTCCCCCACCCCCCCCCCACCCCTCCTTTACCTACACCTACCTTTCAGCCACTGTCAGTATCGATTGCTCGCCCAGACTGTGTAGGATTAGGAAACCAGTCTGGCGGGCGGGAAACGCCGGAAGCAGAACCGTACAGTTCCTTTCTTTTTCTCGTATTCTGACTGGTCACTGAGAACAATCCACGCCGCTCATTCTGTTGCTCTCCCTCCTCCTCCTCCCCCCCCTTCAAGCCACTATATCCATCCCTATCTAGCAGTGTTTTATTTGCGCCACAGATCTACCGAACTGTAACAGGAAGCTGTCGTGAGGTCACCCACCAGTGTTTTATTTGCGCCTCCTCAGATCTACCGAACTGTAACAGGAAGCTGTCGTGAGGTCACCCACCGGAGGAGACTGCTGGCTACTCTGCTTGCTGGATTTGTGGAGGAGCTCTGTGGAAGACGAGCAGTGGGAGGGTGGGGGAAGGATAGGAGGGTGGGGCTTTGGAAGGAGGAGGGGAACGAAAGGGTGGTGGTGGTGTGCCTGTGATATCTGGTTTCTTGATTTCCCCCAGGAAAGCAATTTGGATCCTTAAAAAAGTCATCAATACCGTTTCCTCATGAAATCATTTATGGCCATCGTTTTCTTAAACAATCACACTTCCTCGTGAGAAATGTTGCAGTGCTAACTGATTTCCCTGTTATCGCTGTATTCCCTAGAACACCAGGAAAAGTTTCCTCCTCGTGAAAACAGCGATGGAAACATGATTTCCCTGCTAGCTCGTGCTACTCTGAACACTCAAACCGTTTGTTCTTTGACACTTCAGTCGGGGGATGACGCCGACTTAGGAGATCAACAAGACGTGGCTTTGATCTCTCGTTGACTGTGTCCTGACAGAGAAAGGCCCGACTCTGTTCACAAGTGACCAATCCTCACCCTCAGCAGAGGATTAACAAATCAATATTGACATGACCAAAGCGACGATCCCGAGCAGAGGATTAGCAAATCAATATTGACATGACCAAAGCGACGATCCCTACAGCAGAGGATTATTAGAGGTTAGCAAATCAATATTGACATGACCAAAGCGACGATCCCTACAGCAGAGGATTAGCAAATCAATATCGACATGACCAAAGGAACGATCCCTACAGCAGAGGATTGACAAATCAATACTGACATGACCAAAGGAACGATCCCTAAAGCAGAGGATTGACAATCAATATTGACAATGACCAAAGCGACTATCCCTAAAGCAAAGAGCGGTCCTTCATTCGCTCTCGGACGGAATCTCAAAGCAGCTTCTATTCACCTCCTTCAACCCCCCTAGCACCCTGAAGACTGACAGTTTTGTGAACTCGACAGTTCAGAAAACATGGCGCAGCGCAGCTGATCTATAACAGTTGGGGATTCTGGAATGTTTGAGAATCATGATGTTGTTCAGCCAGTCGAAATGTATGGGAGTTTTCTGAAGGATCGGAAACCAAGGCGTATTACAGCCAGTCAAAGGGCTCAGACCATACAGGAATCAGTTTCTGGGGAGTTTGTACTTTCAGCACTTTTCTTCTGTGGTACTAAAGAGATCCCAATTATGACTACACAGCTTATACGCACGTCATTTGGTGAACCAACGTCAAGTGAAGGTTAACACGACACGAAATGCGAAGATGTAGATCTGAATCGACATAAGTTCAACCAATTCGTTTGCAATACCTCTGCTTTTCTGTTGACGGGCGACAGGCCCTGTTTTCCCTGGAGGAAAAAGGACAGATCACTTTGTACAGGTTTTTCCTTGGAGGAAAAAGGGCAGATGACTTAGTACAGGTTTTCCCTGGAGGAAAAAGGGCAGATCACTTAGTACAGGTTTTCCCTGGAGGAAAAAGGGCAGATCACCTAGTACAGGTTTCCCCTGGAGGAAAAGGGCAGATCACTTTAGTACAGGGTTTTTCCCAGGAGGAAAAAGGGCAGATCACTTAGTACAGGCTTATGAAGTTAGTTTGCTTCCATACACGACAGTCTCCATGGACCCACTGACACTGAAGACTTTGAGATGTCATCACTATGGTAGATAACCAACAAACAGGGAAACTCTTGCTCCCATGCGCTGAAAGCATAAACACACCTAACTCCAAACGAATGCTGCTGACGATTCAAATCGCCTGCCAGAAAATGCCAACACATAGAACACTGAGAATGGAGAAGGAGACAGTAAACAATGAACATGAAGACCAGGAATCAAGGGGAGTTTCCTTGTTTTGTTCTGTGTGCTGTGTGTTGGCATTTCTTTTCTGCTAGGCAATTTGTGTCGTAAACATCATTCGCTTGGAGTTATGGGACATGTAATTCTTTCCTTCTCGTTCATCATGTACTCTTTAACTATTCCCTGCCTCATTCACGTTTTTTCCTTTCATCGTTACGAGCATGCATGTGAAGTGCAAATGGACACTGAGTTCAAGAAGAGTGCAAAATAACATGATGATGCCACACTATTTGGGGCCCTTGTAATGTACATTTCATTGATCTTACTCATCAGTAGTCATGAGGATGATGACCTGGTACTAAGTTCTACCCTCGTCCGACACTACACAGCAGGGTCTGTGTCTGGCCTTACCTTTCAATCAGGCATCAACCAGGCCCAAGAAATACAAACACCTGTGGTGTTGGTCGCTGAAGCTCAGTAACTCTCTTGCAGTGGCAATCGATAACGTCGATGAAATGCGACTTAGGGCTTCAAGTCTGTGCACTGGAACTAATACCATGTTCAACTATTCTGGTCTGGAGCCATTCGGGGAGATACAATCCCCTGCTGCTGTACGTTTAAGCTGGAGCGGAACCCGCCACATTTCAAGCATCCGACAATGAAAGCCTTGCACCATGGCACCGGTTGAAATGGATCGTACTTATGCTGGGTACACTTCTCCCCATCTCTCCTCTCTAGATGTTGAGAATTGGACAGTGTGGGGACTCTCTCTCTCTCTCTCTCTCTCTCTCTCTCTTCTCTCTCTCTCTCTCTCTCTCTCTCTCTCTCTCTCCCACATACCCCACTCTCTCTCTCTCTCTCTCTCTCTCTCTCTCTCTCTCTCTCTCTCTCTCTCCCCATACCCCCCATCTCTCTCTTTCTCTTTTCTCTCTCTCTCTCTCTCTCTCCTCTCTCTCTCTCTCTCACACACACACACACACACACCACACACACCTACACACACACACACACACACACACACACACACACACACACACACACACACTCGCATACACTCTCTATCTCCACACACCCCATCTCTCTGTCTGTCTGTCTGTCCCCCTCTGTCTCCCCCTTAATTTTCTGTCCTTTCCTCTCGTATTTACATAGTTTACTTATCCTCGAATCTTTTATGTATACAGAGACTGGCAGAGAGGCATATAGCCATTCGAACAGATAGATAAATAGATCGATCAGCCGACAGTTATCTTGTCAGCTAGCCACACACACACACACACACACACACACACACACACACACACACACACACACACAGATAGACAGCTAGCTAGCTAGCTAGAGAGAGAGAGAGAGAGAGAGAGAGAGACCCACAGAGAGAGAGAGAATAAGAGAGAGACGGAGACAAGAGAGAGAGACATACGAGAGACAGAGACAGAGACAGAGGGTGACAGACAGAGAGAGAGAGAGAGAGCATGAGTGCATACACACAGGTTGTGTGTATGTGTGTGTTTGTGCGCGCATGTGAGTGTGCGTGCGTGCGTGCGTGCGAGCGTGCGTGCGTGTGTATGTGGTGTGAGGTGTGTGTGTGTGTGTTGTGCGTGTGTTGTGTGTGGTGTGTGTGCGTGTGTGTGTGTCTGCAAATCCTGAGTTTGATTGAAAACAACTTCCAGAATTCAAATGACGCTGAACTCTCGTTCTTCTATATCACCACAAGATAAAGTCATGAACAACTTGCCCTTTAAGCCACGTGTTGTCTTTGACCTGAGTCTTAATTGTATGACTCTGGCTAATAAAGTAAGCCTAGACTGAAGAGGGTGTTTTTAGCCCGTGATATGATCGTCTCAAAAGCTGAATCAACGCTGGCTATGAAGTCTACTTTTTCTGGCTTGGCATTATTTGTGCTGTTGAGAGAAAACCTTTTTTCTTCTAGCCGAATGCCCCCTTATATTTCTCTTTATACAAATATCTATACATTACGTTGTATGCTTAGTTTTCCTCTCCATTGTCTTTATATTAAAACTACAGCGTTTTTTGCATGCTTTGGGGTTCTTTGCTTTTCATGTGGGCAGATCTTCGCTATGTATGTGTACGTGTATGTGCGTGTCTTTGTGATGCGTGTGCGAGGTGAACGTGGGTGCGCGCGCGCGCATGTGTGTGTGTGTGTGTGTGTGTGTGTGTGTGTGTGTGTGTGTGTGTGTGTGTGTGTGTGTGTGTGTGTGTGTGTGTGTGTGTGTGTTCACAGTGTGTGTGATGTGAACCAGTTCCCAAAAGAGTCTTCCGAGAAGAGTGGTTCGCCAACGAAGCCCAAAAGAGTCAAGAGAGAAGAAAGAAAAAGGAGGAGGAGAACGAGGCAGAGGAGGGAGGAGGAGGGGAAGGAAGAAGAGGAGGAGGAGGGGCACAAGGAAGAGGAGGAGATGGAGGAGGAGGAGAAAGAAGAAGGAGAAGAAGAAGAAGAAGAAAAGTAGTAGTAGTAGTAGTAGTAGTAGTAGTAGTAGTAGTAGTAGTAGTAGTAGTAACGAAGAGGAAGGTCTTTTTGGATAGTGGTGTTCATCATTCTAGAAAAGGAATTTTTTTAGAGCCATTAATTTTCGTGTTAAAGATTTCTGATCACGGTCTTTTTCGACGTGTCAATCATTGTCAGAGAGTTAGCCCCAAGGTTAACAAATTACTCATATTGGGCCGCTTCTGATGTTTGCATTATTCGCTGGTGTGTCGTGCCAGATACAGCAGATTGCAACAATCAACGTAAACCGTTTGTGCGCTCAGCAGATGCAGCAATAAACTAAAGCTGTCTGTGCGCTCAGCAGATGCAACAATCAACTTAAAGCTGTTCGTGGCGCTCAGTAGATGCAACAATCAACTTAAAGCTGTCTGTGCGCTCAGCAGATGCAACAATCAACTTAAAGCTGTCGTGTGCGCTCAGCAGATGCAACAATCAACTTAAAGCTGTCTGTGCGCTCAGCAGATGCAACAATCAACTTAAAGCTGTCTGTGCGCTCAGCAGATGCAACAATCAACTTAAAGCTGTCTGTGCGCTCAGCAGATGCAACAATCAAACTTAAAGCTGTCTGTGCGCTCAGCAGATGCAACAATCACTTAAAGCTGTCTGTGCGCTCAGCAGATGCAACAATCAACTTAAAGCTGTCTGGCGCTCAGCAGTATGCAACAATCAACTTAAAGCTGTCTGTGCGACATTGGGCAGATGGGAAACATCAACTTAAAGCTGTCCCCCCCCCCTCAGCAGATGCAAACAATCTCAACTTAAATTGTTCGTTTACGATTAATGGCAGATGCAACAATCGTAAACTTAAAGCTGTCTGTGCGCTAAGCAGAGGGGTGGGGTCAACTTAACAATAGCTGTTTTCCATATGCGCTCAGACCTAGAGATGCACCAATCAACTTAAATTTGTGAATGTGCGCTCAGCAGATTTGCAACAATCACTTAAAGCTCTTTGTGCGCTGCACGCACATGAACCAATCAACTTTCAAAGCTGTTGAAGTCTCTCAGTAGATGCAACAATTAATATTAAAGCTGTCTGTTTCTCTGATCAGCTGATGCAAACAATTAACTTAAGTCTGTTGACTGCGTTCTTTTTTGTCGCTCTGTCATTTCTGTTAGCAGTGTAGGACATTGGGCCCCACTGAGAGCAACTACCTGTAATCTTTTCGTCCCCCAGCCTGTATCCCCCCCCCGCATCCCCCCCCCCCCCCCCCCCCCCCCGCCCACCAATAACAATCTTCACAAATTATATCATGACTTTACGATTAATCGCTGATTAGTTACCCCCCCCGTAAACTGATGCGAAGAACGTGAACGTAATGACAAACCAGGGGTGGGGTTTGGGTTAACAAATAGGGAAATATTCCATGATGTTAATTACTGACCTAATACTGACCACAACTTGTGACATTTGTGAATGGGTTAAACGAAAATGAAAATTTGCAATTCACTGTGTATCACCTTGCCTGCACGCACACACACCAAACAGAGATCTATTCAAATTCGGTTGAAGTCTCAAAGTCTTCATCTGTTGGTGTTAATATGTTATCCCCAACGCCATTTTCGCTTATGATCATGGTTTCTAGCTGTCGGCTAAGTCTGTTGACTGTTTCACTTTGTCGGCTTCTTCATTTCTGGTGGCACTGTTGTTGGCGTTAGAGTTCTCCACTCAGAGCATACTGTGCTGTTGAAACCAGTCTGACTACAGCCACTGTGACTGTTGAAACGGCCTCTTCCTGACCTCAGCAGTGTATACAGGTTGGATATCATCACCTTCCCCCCCCCCCCTCCCCACACAAATCTATCCTCTTCCTCAGAGTCTTCACCATCGTCTGTACTCCCCCCCTGTTGTCTATTTTTCACTGGACCACACCTTCGTCTGTTCTGTCCTCTGTTGTCTATTTCACTGTGACCATCACCTTTCGTCTGTTCGTCCTCTCTTTGTCTATTTCACTGTGACATCACCTTCTTCTGTTCTGTCCTCTGTTGTCTATTTCACTGTGACCATCACCTTCGTCTGTTCTGTCCTCTGTTGTCTATTTCACTGTGACCATCACCTTCGTCTGTTCTGTCCCTCTGTTGTCTATTTCACTGTGACCATCACCTTCGTCTGTTCTGTCCTCTGTTGTCTATTTTCACTGTGACCATCACCTTCGTCTGTTCTGTCCTCTGTGGTCTATTTCAAAAAATCGTTAACCAAGTTTTCCTTTTCCTTCGTCTTTGTGATTTCTATTCACGTTCGCCCACTCCACCCTCATTATCTGTTCCGTTTTTTTTCAATCCTCCATCTCTCCTATTCTTTTTTTTTTTCCACGTTATTTCCATCTTCTTTTCCATCCCCTTTCCGCCGCCTCCATCCCCATTTTTTCGTCTTCATTTTTTTTTCTGTCTCTGTCATTTTTCCCATTTCGTCATCTTCACTGTCCATCTTTCATGTTCTTCATTCTTTCACTTTCGCTCATTATCCTTTCTTTTACCTCCATCCTTCTTTTGTCTGTTCCGAGTCCTTCATCTTGAACTTCTCTTCATCTTCCCGTTCCCTCTCATTTTTTTCTTCCTCTTCCATCTTCACTCCATCTTTCATGTTTTCTTTTCACCTTTCCCTTTCTCTTCTCATCTTGCTTTCCTTCCGTCCCTCTCATTTCTTTCTCCCCCACCCCCTTTCCCCGTTCCCCCCTTTTCCTTTCTTCATCTTCCTTTTCTTTCTTTCCACGTTCATTTTGTCTTTTTCCCTCCTTCATCTTTTCAATCCCTTCCCTTTTCGTTTGCCCCCCCCCCCCCTTCCCCACCCCTCCCATCTCTCTTTCCCCCCCTTCGTTTTCCCTTTTTTTCTTCATTATTTTCTTCTTTTCAGTTCATCTTCCTTTTTTTTTTTTTACGGGTTGTCTTTTTCCCTTCATGTTATCTCCTCTTCCTCTTTCTTTTCTTTTCGTCTGGCCTTCCTCCCCTTCTCAGCAAATCTTTCTTTTCCACGTATGTTTCCTTGGTCTTCATCTTTTTTTCCTGATTATCTTTCCCTTCCTCTTTTCTATCTTCCTTTTCCTTCATCTTTACTCAAGCTTCACCAATCAATTCTCCGTGAGTCTTTTCGTTTTCCTTTACTTCGCTTTTCTCTCCTCCATCATTTCCCTACCTCCCTTCTTTCCCTTTGTTTAGATCCTCCTTTTCTCTTCATGTTCCCTTTCCCTTATTTTGCTTGGTTGTGTTGATTGGTCCCATTGTTTTGTCTTCACCAGTTCCTTGCCATCATTCTAGCTATATGATAAGCAAGCACTCGAGAAGATTACGCTTACCTCTGGACTCTTGGCCTCATTGGATTCTCACATGGCCATCACATCCTTTGATTCCTACATCAATGCCATCACATGTTCCTCGTTCCTGATTCCTACATCAATGCATCACATTCTTTTGGCCTCGTTCCTTTGATTCCTACATCAATGCCATACATCCTTTTCCCTACATCAATGCCATCCATCGTCGTTTCCTTTGATTCCTACATCCATGCCTCACATGTTCCTTTGATTCCTACATCAATGCCATCCACATTCTTTGGCCTCGTTCCTTTGATTCCTACATCAATGCCATCACATTCTTTGGCCGTTCCTTTGATTCCTTCAATGCCATCACCTTTTGATTCCTACATCCATGCCATCACATTCTTTGGCATCGTTCCTTTGATTCCTCGTTCCTCACGTTTCCTTTGATTCCTACATCAATGCCATCACATGTCTTTGGCCTCGTTTCCTTTGATTCCTACATCAATGCCATCACATTCTTTGCCTCGTTCTCTTGATTCCTACATCAATGCCATCACATCGTTCCTTTGATTCCTACATCAATGCCATCACATTCTTTGGCCTCGTTCCTTGATTCCTACATCAATGCCATCACATGTTCCTTTGATTCCTACATCAATGCCATCACATTCTTTGGCCTCGTCCTTTGATTCCTACATCAATGCCATCACATGTTTTGTCCTTTTGATTCCTACATCAATGCCATCACATTCTTTGGCCTCGTCCTTTGATTCCTACATCAATGCCATCACATGTTCCTTGTGCTTCCTACATCAATGCCATCAATTCTGTGCCTCGTTTGTTTTATTGCTCAACTTTGTGGCGGATGATATTGTAACAGAAGGAAATGAGTGCCAAAAGGGGACGCCAAAAATGGCCTCGTTCCTTGAGAAGAAGAAAGAAGAAAGCCAGAACAAGTTCAGAAGAGGAAGAAGAAGAAGCCAGAACACTGCGTAATAAAAAAAAGTCGTTCCGTTGATTCCTACAGAATGCAAAGAAAAATGCTTTGATTCCTAGATCAATGCAAATAAAATTCGAAAAAGAAAAGGACTGCGAAGAGAAATGCTACATCAAGGCCATCACGAAAGAAGAAGAATGCGAAGAAATTGATTCTATGCGAAGAA
>JADBJO010003261.1:20000-32500 GCA_016801955.1 Conus betulinus
AAGAAAAAAAGTGATAGTGAGAAAAAAGGAACGAGAGAAAGAAAGCATGAAAAAAGAAGAGAGAGAGAGCTACGGATACGGATGTTTTATTCAATAATAGCCCATTGCCCCTATTGAAGGGGGTGCAACAAAAAATCGTTCCAAAAGAAACATAATACAATATAACTGATCAAAACTGACACACTAAGAGACACACACAGAACGTATCTTAAACGCTTTATGTAAATAAATGGTCAGAATTTTAGTTGAAGAGAGAGAGAGAGAGAGAGGACAGACAGACAGACAGACAGAGATAAACAGAGAGAGAGAGAGAGTGTGTGTGAGAGAGAAAGAGAGAAGGAGAGAGAGACAGACAGATAGACAATCAGACAGACAGAGAGAGAGAGTTTTTCCCTGTTGGTTTACATCGTATATTGCCATTCACAAGTCATAATACAATTTTCTGTTTCATCTGGAAGCTCTACACCCTTTTTTTTTTTGTCATGTCGTCTGTTTGTCTGTCAGTCAGTGACACTTTTCGCCCCCCCCCCCACCCCCACTCACCCCAGTCCCCTTTCCCACACAGCTTTGACGCTATCTGGTTTGCACACATACTGCTGCCGAGTTGTGACGACTCGTGGAACCCAATCGATGAAATGACATTCTCCTTCAGACAGGAGCTTTGGCTGCCGGTGGGCGATGGCGTTTAAACACACAATGCTGTCAACTGTCCTCTGTGCCGGCAGTAAACAGCTCTGAGATGGCAGAGACAGCGTCTGTGGGCCCCTCTGCTCCCCCCGTCTGTCTGTCTGTCTGTCTGTCTCTCTATTTCTCCCTCCCTCCCTCTCTCTCTCTCTCCCTCTCTCCCTCCCCCCCCCCTCCCCCCTGTCTCTTTCTGTGTCGTCTCTCTCTCTCTCTCTCTCTCTCTCTCTCTCTCTCTCTCACACACACACACACACACACACTCTCCGTTCCTCCCTCCCTCTCCCCCCGCTCTCTCTTTATATATATATATATATATATATATATATAGAGAGAGAGAGAGAGAGAGAGAGAGAGAGAGAGAGAGAGATCCTCTCCAGAGAGCCTCTATCTCTCCCCCCTCCCTCCCTCCCTCTCCTCTCCCTCCTCTCTCTCTCTCTCTCTCTCCTCTTCTTTGTGTCCCTCTGTTTCTGCCCGTCTGTCCTGTCCATTACATTCATATCACGACAAAATTCCAATATAAAATTTGTAAAACAAAAAGATTCTTCCGAGATCCATATAACCATCCTTCTTTGTCCTAATCCCCTCTCTCTCTCTCTCTCTCTCTCCTCTCTCTCTCTCTCTCTCTCTCTCTCTCTCTTCTCTCTCCTCTCTCTCTCTCTACGACGACTGTAAGATGCACAGGTTTCCAAGGGTAGTGCAGGGTGGACTCCGGCCGGTTGTTCGCAGGCTGAGGACAGCTTTTCTCTGGGTTCCACTGGCACCTTCTGGCGAGTCTGTCTTGTCGTCAGCCTTCTGGCCGACTCTGAGGGACACGCCCAGTGACGGTGAGGACAGACCCCCCGACAGACATAGGATCAAAGTCAGCATGCGAGTGTCTGTCTGTAAATAACGCACACACATTGCATGGTGAGCATGAGTTTGGCTTTATCTAAAAAAAAAAAAGCAAAAAAACAAAAAGTGGGGGGGGAATGGGTAGAATGGAGGCCCACCTCACTGTTAAAAAAGAAAAAGAAAAAGAAAAAAAACGGAAAAAAGGAAAAGGAAAAAGAAAAAAGTGGGAAAACTTTTTATGTCACAAGTCCTGAAGACGGTCTATGACCGAAACGTTGTTGATAGTTGTTCTGTTTTTCTTTTTTTTTTAAAATCATCTGATAATCCTCAAAGACATTTATTATTAGAGGTTGGAAAGACCCACACGAAAAAAGACCCACTGACCACAAAGAAAGTCCTGTGACGGCGGGAAAGATGCGACCCGGGCTCCGCTTCACACGGCACGTGAGACCCTGTGGCTGTGTCCGGAGTTGTACTGGCCTCGCCTGCCAGCGAGTGGGGTTTCGGTATGCGTATGCAGCAGCAGTTTGCTTGGTGGTGGCGACTTTGGGCTCTGCAGTCACGAAACACGGGCTGAAACGCCCATGGGGACGCCTGCAGAAAAGTTCTGTAGAGTCGCCTCTGGTGGCATTCCCGCAATGGCATCTGTCAGGGAACACTTCGCTCCCTTGGCGTCCGTCGCTTGACGTCTTAATGGAGTGCCATGTGCGTGCCTGCACTCTCGCAGGCTTCCAAGGTTCGGTGCAGGATTGCTCCTGGCTGGCTGGTTTGTCGATTGAGGACAGCAGTTTTCTGGGTCTCACTGGTGACTTCCGGTGTGTCTCTTTCTCTTTCTTTTTCTCCCTCCCTCCTTCCTTGCCCCTACTATATCCCACTCTTTCCCCCTCTCTATACGTTCTGAGCAGGAATTGTAAACATGGAGAAGTCTTCTAATCTCTGTCTTTATCATTGTATTTCTGTCCCTTCTCTCTATCTACTTATCTCTTCCATCACACACCCACCCACCTACCCCCCCCCACACACACACACACACACACACACAAACACACACACACACACACACACACACACACACACCTTCTTTCTTTACGTGACGACCAACATGATGATTTTATTTTCTTATGAGAGCCTAGCCTGGAGAACAACAATGACTACAACAGCAGTAGCAGCAACTACAACAGCAGTAGCAGCAACAACAACAAGAACAGCAAACAACAAGAACAACAACACCAACACCAACAACAACAGCGACTACAAAAACAACACCTGCAGCTCTCCTTTTCTTCACATTAACTGACACCTTTACGAATAAAGTAACGCCATCTAGCTCGATCCACAGCAGTGTGTTCCCATGTTTTAGGGTTGATATTAAAGGCTTTCATGGATATTTTGAGAGTATCTTTGAAGCGTTTCTTCTTTACTTCCATGGGAACGCTTTCTTTGTTGCAGCCCACCACACAAGAGCCTCTTGGGTAGCCGGTGGTCTGGCATGCGAACTACATGGCCTGCCCACCGAAGTTGAGAGAGAGAATGGCATACGGATGGTGTGGATGCTCGGCAGGTCTGCTTGGTCCAGCATCTCTGTGTGTGGGATTTTGTCCTGCCATTTTATGCTTAACGCTCTTGTTTGTTGTGTGGAAGAGACTCAGCTTCTTGGCATGCCGTTGGTACACACTGTCCACGTTTCACGTTCGTAGAGCAGTGCGGAGAGAACAACTGCTTCGTACACTTGTCTCATCTCCATAAATCCTAATAGGTGGTTAGGATTAATGGACACGAGACATGATGGTGTCTGCATAACATCTCCTGGCGATGTCTCTGTCGTCCATCTTGCAGGCTAAGCCAGTCCAGAGAGCCGAGGAATGGACTGATACTGACAAGTGGCGATTGAGGTATTGACCCCCCCCCCCCCATCCAGGAGTGTGCCACTTTGCGGTTGGACCTCCTCACTGACCGGGTAGGGGTCTCGTACAGTGAGTGCATGCTCAAGTCATCTTCTTGCCTATCTGGGGGAACAAGTGCTTTATACGCACAGTGTTCTTTGCCATCTTCTTTCGTCTTCCCCACGCCCTTCCCGTCAGCATTCTGTTGAACATGTGCTAAAGATTTAAAACAAACACGCCACACAAACGAACCTTATTCATCATGTCAGCAGTGAAAGACATATGGACCTATCGGCACATGGATCATCCAGATTGTCATTAGTTTATTTCTGGTTGCACGTTCGTGTGTTCCATTCTGACAACCGGACTGTGTGTCAGGAGAGGAAATGGGAGAAGAAAGAGAAACAGAAAAAAAAAGAAAAAAGGATAAAGGAAATTGTGTGTTATCATTTTACAATAAGTCTGAAATGAATATATCACTCCCTCTCACATTTCAGCGAGCCTGGTGCCTTCCAGATAAAGCCATTAGCAGTCTGCTGCCTTCGCCTTATTTGTTTGTTTTGTTGTTTGTTTTTCATCACCATTTGTGATGAATGTAGTTTTGAATGGTTTGCTTACTTTCTTTTTTGTTTCTTCTCCACTCTCTGTCTCTGTCTCTCTCTCTATCTGTTTCTCTCTCTATCTCAATCTCTCTCTCTCTCCATCCTTATCACCTCCCTCTCTCTCTCCAACCCTACCACCCTCTCTCTCTATTTTTTTTTCAGCGTTAGCATTTGTACCACGTCTGATAGACCAACACATCTAACAATTCCTCTTTTCATCTTTCTCTCCCTCTCTGTCTCCCCCCCCCCCCCCCCCCACTTGTCTGTCTGTCTGTCTGTCTGTCTGTCTGTCTCTCTTTCTCAGTCTGAAGAACTGTGCGCTGGCATGAGTGGTGGTGGCTATGAATTTGTTGTTTATCCCCCAGACCGATTAGGATCCATCATTTTTCACCCACGCAGTCAAATCTGTCAGCCATCACCGGTGAAATATTCCTTTCACAGCATGCACGTGACTCGACACCAGTCTGATAGTGTGTGTGTGTGTGTGTGTGTGTGTGTGTGTGTGTGTGTGTGTGTGCGTGCGTGCGTGCATGCGTGCGTGCGTGTGTGTGTGTGTGTGTGTGTGTGTGTGTGTGTGTGTGTGTGTGTGTGTGTGTAAACTCAAGTAAATAAAAACCAAGTAAATAATGCTGAATTTTGGTACCTCTATATCATATAATCAGCATCGTGCCGCTTTAATCGTGTGTTGTCCGTTTACATAAGTTATAATTATGACTTTGGCGAATGAAATATCCGTTCATTGAAGGAGTGGGTCTAGCTTCGGAGTACAGAAAGCTGTCGTCACAGATTGTCTCAAAAACTAAATTATGACCGGGAAAAAGCAAACTTCGTATTTCCGGTCCATTGTTGGCACCGTTAAGAGTTAATTTAGTTTTGCGCTGAATATCCATCTTTTATAATTAATATGCATGTAAATATCTATACACATGTATGTTTAGCATTCTGCAGCAGTATGTTTCATGTTAAACAAATCCTGTTTGTGCATGCTTTGGGTTATTTTGCTTTTCATGAATGAAAAACTGTGTGGGTAGATCTTCGGTTCGAATCCAAAAGAACGCTTTTCATGTTTCTTTGGCCGCCTGTTTGTCTTTCCCTGCCTCCTTTGTTCTGGCGCTGTTGCCTCCCTTTCATCTGCACTATGACTATTCAAATCATTTCAGTTCTAAATGCTTTGTATTTCTCTCTTATTCTCTTTCCCCTCTTTTCATGGCTGGCTTTCCAAATGTTTGTGGACCAGCAACACGAATGGAACAGACATAGAATCAGCGCAAAAGCAGCTCGTTTCGACCATTAGGCTTCTACATACCAGACAAACGAACGCGCGAACAAAAGTGGTCTGCCAACATTCCGCTTGATCTAGGCCCACGAGATCAAATCACATTGAGCCAAGGGTGTCAAATATGTCCGTCTGAGATATTCATCATGGTTGTTTGAGAATGCTGCGAAGGGGAAAGAAGCATAAACAAAGCAAGAAAGGCACGTTTTATTTGTTTGTTTTTTGTTTGGTTGTTTTGGGTTATGGATGCATGAAGAAACAGGGAGACGCGATTCTGCTAATCGTATCGACGACTTCTCCCTCCCTGCTAAACAGTTTGGCCTTTCATCAATATTTCGTCAGAACATGGCGCACACAGCCTCCCCTCCCTGCTAAATAGTTTGGCCTTTCATCAATTTTTCATCAGAACATATGCTCCCTCCCTGCTATAACAGTTTGGCCTTTCGCAATATTTCATCAGAACATGACACACACAGCCTTCTTCTCCTCCCTGCTATACAGTTTGGCCTTTCGTCAATATTTCATCAGAACATGACACACACAGCCTTCTCCCTCCCTGCTATACCCTTTGGCCTTTCTCAATATTTCATCAGTTGACACACACAGCCTGCTCCCTCCCTGCTATACAGTTTGGCCTTTCAGTCAAATTTCATCAGACATGACACACACAGCCTTCTCCCTCCCTGTTATACAGTTTGGCCCTTCATCAATATTTCATCAGAACATGACATGCACACAGCCTGCTTCCCTGTTATACAGTTGTGAACATGGCGCACACAGCCTTGTTGTGAAGCCATGGTGTGAGTTTGTTTGCCTCCACCGTGGGAAATCACGATGGTTCTCAACTATCAAAGCAGCACTTGAACACTGCCCAGGCTGCTGACGGGGTGGCGTATTGCATGTACACCCTGACCTTTCTGACCTCATCGCTGGAGATGACCTGCCGGTGTTGGCGTCTCGGTCATCCTGGTGGTGATGGTGTGTGTTATGAATGAGTGAATCTTTTGTTGTCACACGTGTTCACAATCTTGAGTCACATCAGAACAAAACAATGGATTCGGGATGATGCGTACCTCAAACAATAGTTTGCGGGGAAAATACTACGATTCTAAAATCACTGTGTGTGTGAACACAACGTCTCATTTTAATAACAGTCAAACATCTTCTGTTGCTGTTTAAGAGAAAAGTCTTTTTTGACATTTTCAGCCCCATTTATTTCAGTAGCGGTGATAAAGATTCAGGGTGGTTTATAATCTCAGCACCTAAGAAGGGCAAGAAAGTCACCTGGTTAGGTGAGAGATAAAGGAAGAAATATTCTGTGATGTCAATGACTGACCTGTTACCGCACAGAACTGTTCAATGAATGAAAAAAAAAAACACTTGTTAGATGTATATTGTGTTAAGTCATACCTACATGCAAAACAGAGTTCTATGCAAAAGTTGTTCAAATCTCCTATGTTTTTCTTGTATGTATTGTGATGGTGTTACTATATCACTCCCCAATGCCATTTTCTCTGACATGGGTGAAGCTGATGTTAGCTGGAGATGCAGGTCTGCTGAGTTTTCCTTTTAGGCTGGGTCTGTCTTTTCAGCGGCCTTAGTGTTAGCGGTAGACATCTCTCTCCACTGCCGGCCTGCAGGGAAGCTTCAATCGTTCTGAGCGGTAGCAGCAATGTTCTGTCTCCACCACGCATGGAGCAAAACAGCACACACATTGATCTTCCCTCCTCTGTCTCCATCTCTGTCTCGCATGATCAGCAAAACAGCACACACATTGACCCTCTGTCTCTGCCTTCATCTCCGTCTTCCATGACCAGCAAAACAGCACACACATTGACCCTCTGTCTCTGCCTTCATCTCCGTCTTCCATGACCAGCAAAACAGCACACACATTGACCCTCTGTCTCTCCTGCCTTCATCTCTGTCTTCTTCCATATCAGCAAAACAGCACACACATGGACTCTCTGTCTCTGCCTTCATCTCCGTCTTCCATATCAGCAAAACAGCACACACACATCTCTGTCTTCCATATCAGAAAACAGCACACACATTGACTCTCTGTCTCTGCCTTCATCTCCGTCTTCCATATCAGCAAAACAGCACACACATTGACTCTCTGTCTCTGCCTTCATCTCCGTCTTCCATATCAGCAAAACAGCACACACATGGACTCTCTCTGTCTCTGCCTTCATCTCTGTCTTCCATATCAGCAAAACAGCACACACACATTGATGACCTCTGACCTCTGTCTCTGCCTTCATCTCCGTCTTCCATATCAGCAAAACAGCAGCAAAACAGCACAAACATTGACCCTTTTCTCTCTGCCGACCCCACACATTGACATTCTCTTCACTTAGATTTTCCAGCCAGAGTTTTCTCCCGTCCTTTATCGCCTTTCCCATCTTTTATTTATTACTACTCGTCTCTCCGCCCCCCACCCGCCTCCACCCACCCACCCCCTGTCTTCTCTATACTTTCTTCACTGTTACCATGTCCTTCCTGTCCATTCTATCCCCTGCTGTTCGTTTCAGACGTCATCAATCAAGTTTTCCCTTTATTTTGTCTTTCTTTTCTCTTCAATGTTCGATTCCGTTTCTTTTCGTCCCTCTCATCTCTCCTGTCTTCTTGCGCTTTCTTTTATCTTTTCTGTGTCCATTTCCCCGACGTTTGTTCCATCATTTTTTTTCTTTCTGGTCATTTTCTCCTTTTTTTGTCATCTGTCTTTGCGATTTTTTTTCTTTCCGTCTTCCTTTATCTTTCATTTTGCATTATCCTTGTTTTCCCTTCTTCATTTCTCGTCGTCTTTTTCCATCCTTCCATATTTTCTTTCCTTTCATATTTCCTTTCTTTCCCTCCCTTTTCCTTCGTTTTTCTTCGCCTTTCCTTCCTCTTTCTCTTTGATTTCCTTTTTACATTTCATTGCATCTGTCTTTTGCCCCCTTTTCCCTTCAACTTTCATGTCTCGTCATCTTCTTAATTTTCCCTTCATCAGTTAATTTATTTATGTTTTTTTTCCCTCGTCTTTTCTTTTTTCATTTTTTTCTCTCCTTCCTGTTTTGTACCTTCGCCCGCCAATCTTTCTGTCCTCTTTTTTCTCCTCCTTTTTTCTTCGTTGTGTTTCTTTTTCTTTCATCTTTCGATTTTTTTTTTGTATGTTCTCTTTCGCTTCATTTTATTTCATCTTCATATTTTCCTTCTTCCATTTCCCCGCCGCTCCTATTCGTTTTTTTTTTTTCTTGTCCACGTATTCTCCCCCTGCGTTCATCTTTTTACGCACTATCTTTCTTTTTACCTTCATGATTTTCTTTCCTTAATCTTTATCATTCATTTCTCCCTGATATGTCGTTTTTTCTTCATTTTGCTTTTCTCTTCGCCATTTTCATGTCTTCTTTCTTTCTTTCTTTTCGATCCTTCCTTTCCTTTCATCTCTCTTTCCCCTAATTTGTCCTATTTTTCTTCATCTTTCCTTTCCCTTTCATATTTCTTTTCTTTCAATTTTCCATTTTTCTTTTCATTTTTCCTTCCCCCAAGCTGCATGAGAAGCAAGCACGCGAGAAGATTGCTCTTATCTCAAGAGTCGGCTCTTTGCTCTCTCTTTCATTCTTCTTTCCTTGTTCCCCTCGGTTACTGCCGCATCTCACACATCAATGCCATCATATTCATTTTTTCAGCAATGCCATCATATTCATTTTTTCAGCAATGCCATCATTTTTTTTTGCAAACGGGGCTGTTGAATATCTTAGACGGTCGTTGTAGACGGAAATACTTGATATTCCGTGGTCAGTGTAATCTATCGTGTGCGACTCAAGGTCGAATGTTGGCAGAACACCTTTTTTTTCAAATTTGTTTGCCTCTCGCATGTGGAAGCCTCAGTGGTCGAAACGAGCTGTTTTTGTACTCTTTGTTCCCTTTATTTTGGTGGTCTATAAACATGTCTAAAAAGTCAAACCACGAAAACGGGAACAACAAATGAGAGGTGAAGATAAGACAGGAAGTAATGAAACAATAGGAGTTGTCTTCGTGAAAACAAACCCTTTTTTCACATCATTAGTGTATAGCCCCATATGTTTATGAATTCGCTTGGAAATCAGCAATAGATGCCAGGCGTATGACTTCACCACCCAACATACATGTTTTCCCCCTCCCCTTCTCTTCTCTTTTTCTCCTCCCCACCCCCCTCCTCCTCGCCTGTCTCCTCGCAGTCCAAAGGACCAGTTTCCCCACCTCAATCGATGCGTCTGTCTGTATCTCTCTGCCTGCCTGCCTCCCTGGGTAGTACTACAATGGGTAGGAGGAGGAGTGTGTGGGCTGAGTGAGGGCCGCGGTGACGTGAGAGGGTCTCTCGAGGAGCGCGCCAACCACAAAGAACATGATGGAAACCAAATCTGCCGGGCTGCAGGGAGCAGTTTGGAAAGGGGGAAAAAAAAAAAAAAGCTATGGCAGCGATAATTATACTGGACGGTGTATTTCAGAGTCCATCCCCATCCCCCCACCCCACCCCCACTCTCTCTCTCAGATTTGTCTGTCTGATTCTCTCTCTCTCTCTCTCTCTCTCCTCTCTCTCTCTCTCTCTCTCTCTCTCTCTCTCTCTCTCTCTCTCTCTCTCTCTCTCTCTCCCCCCCCACTCTCTGAAACCCAACTGTGTGAAAACTTCGTAAATTCATGAGCTTCAAAATCTATCCTCTACCACCCCCCCCCCCAACCCTCTCCCCTCTCACCCCCAAGCCTGGTGCCCCCTTCCTTGCTGTCACATTCAATACTGTCTTTCCTCCCATCCTGTATTTCCTTCCGATATCTGTTGTCCACCGCCACATTTCTCTCTGTACCCCCCCTGCTGCCCCCTGACCTCCACCAGCTCTATTCTTCCTTTCCACCGACACCGTCTGCTTTCTCCTGTCTCTCTTCTCTTGTCTGTTTCAAACGTCATCAATCACGTGTTCTTTTTTTCCTTCATCTTTCTTTTCCTTCAACATACGTTCGTCTCTTCGTCATTGTCTTCCGAATCTCTACCTCTTTCCTGTCATTTTTTTCCTACGTTCCATCTTTCCCTCCTTTTTTTCTTTTTGCCGCTTGGTCATCTGTATCTGTTGGTCATCTTTCATTTCCCTCTCATTTGCCGCTTGGTCATCTGTATCTGTTTCATCTTTCATTTCCCTCTATCGGTAGTTTTCATTTGCCGCTTGGTCATCTGTATCTGTTGGTCATCTTTCATTTCCCTCTATCGGTAGTTTTCATTTGCCGCTTGGTCATCTGTATCTGTTGGTCATCTTTCATTTCCCTCTATCGGTAGTTTTCATTTGCCGCTTGGTCATCTGTATCTGTTGGTCATCTTTCATTTCCCTCTATCGGTAGTTTTCATTTGCCGCTTGGTCATCTGTATCTGTTGGTCATCTTTCATTTCCCTCTTTCGGTAGTTTTCATTTGCCGCTTGGTCATCTGTATCTGTTGGTCATCTTTCATTTCCCTCTATCGGTAGTTTTCATTTGCCGCTTGGTCATCTGTATCTGTTGGTCATCTTTCATTTCCCTCTATCGGTAGTTTTCATTTGCCGCTTGGTCATCTGTATCTGTTGGTCATCTTTCATTTCCCTCTATCGGTAGTTTCATTTGCCGCTTGGTCATCTGTATCTGTTGGTCATCTTTCATTTCCCTCTATCGGTAGTTTTCATTTGCCGCTTGGTCATCTGTATCTGTTGGTCATCTTCATTTCTCTATCGGTAGTTTTATCTAATCTTTATTTTCTGCTTTCTCTTTTTTCTGTTTCTCTTCGTCTTTCTTTTTGTCTTCGTTTTTTGTCTTCGTTTTTTTTTCTCTTTCCTTTCATTATTGCTTTTCTTCGTCTTTCCTCTCCCTTACTCTTTCATATCCCTTCACCTTTCGTGTGTTTTTATCTCTCCTTCCTCTTACCACCCGTCGTGTTCCTTCTTTGTTTGTCTCTTTTCTTCTTCATCTTTGTAACTCCCTAATCTCCCTCTCTTCATCTTTCCATTTTAGTATACTTCCCTTTCTCCTTTTTATTTTTCTCCTCTTCACCTTTCCCTCCCCTTTTATGTTCCCCCCTCCCCCCCTCCCCCATCTTTTGGCCCCTTTCCTTTTTCATTCATCTTCCTTTTTTTCGTCGTTCCCCTGCATCTTTCAGGTTCGTAGACGACCTCTTTCTTTTCGTTTTTCCTTCCTCGTCATATTTTCGTTCTTGTAGCTTTCCTTCCCGCTCCACCACATTTGTTCTTTTCCAAATATCGTTCCTTTCCTTTGGTCTATTCGTCCTTCTTCTTTCCCTTCTCCTCTGTGTTTCCTTCCCATTTATCCTTCCTTAATCCTCATCACGCGTTTCTCTTCGATCTTTTGTTTTCCTTTGTTTTTCTTTTCTCTTCTTCATTTCCCTGTCTTTTGCCGTTCCTATCCCCTCGAGCGATCATTCTGTTCACTTCATCTTCCCTTTCCCCTCATCCCTCTGTATCCCTAATCTTTCCTCTGTCCCTTTCAGCTGTCCTTTTCCTCACGCTGCATGAGAAGAAAGCACTGGAGAAGATTGCTCTGGGGCCTTTCGTTCTCTGTCATCCTTCGCTTCGTTCCTCACATTAATGACAAGTTCGACTCACACATCAGTGCCATCATTTTGGACTTGCTATTTATTTATTGTTCGGTTTGTTCGGCTCCTTCTGAATATGAGGATGAGAAGAACACACACACACACACACACCACACACACACACACACACACACACACACACACACACACACACACAGAGAGAGAGAGAGAGAGAGAGAGAGGAGAGAGAGAGAGAGAGAGAGAGGAGAGAGAGACAGACAGACAGACAGACAGACAGACAGACAGGTGGGTGGGAGGGTGGTTTGGGTGGGTATTGTGGACAAAGTCCGAAATGCATTGACCAATGTGTCATCGCTGCTATTTTGTTTGTTTGTTGGTATTGTTTTTTTTAATCATCATTCCTTGTGGCCAGCCAGATTTGTGTCCCATCATGCTTTTTGTCTGGTCCAGACACCCCACAAGAGATCCTCCCACCTCACTGCTGTCCATGCACGATTCACATGGAATCCTACAACCCCCCCCCCCCCCACACCCCCCCACACACACACACACACACACACACACACACACATTTCGTTATGCGACAGGGGGGCAGGCAGACAGGCAGACAGACAGACAGAAAGATACAGACAGAAATATAGAGACAGAAGGATTAACTGAGCTGGAGAAACT
>JADBJO010003261.1:45000-51370 GCA_016801955.1 Conus betulinus
TGTGGTCTCATAGCTTAGCAGGCGTGGATCCTGCGCACTGTGGTCTCATAGCTTAGCAGGTGTGGATCATGCGCACTGTGGTCTCATAGTTTAGCAGGTGTGGATCCTGCGCACTGTGGTCTCATAGGCTTAGCAGGTGTGCATCCTGCGCATTGTGGTCTAATAGGTTAGCAGGTGTGGATCCTGCGCACTGTGGTCTCATAGCTTAGCAGGTGTGGCGCAGCCTATGTGAAGCAGTTTGCTGCAAAGACACCTCCTGGAATCTGAAAATGGCTCTCTTACTTTCACCTTCTTTTTTTTTTACCTTTCTATCACCACTCATTTCCCTCTGTCTTCCCCATTATCCCAGGTGTCTTTTAGCTTACTTTATTCATCTTTCATAATTATCCCTTCGTCTTTCTTACTCTTTTATCTTTCGGTTTTCTGAACTTTCCTTTTTCCTGTCATATTTCCTTTCCATTACCTCCCCTTTGTTTCAGCCTTTTTCTTTCTTTCTTTCTTTTTTTTCAGATCTTTTGTCTGCGGGTTTCTTTCCGTCACATTACCTCCCATTCTTGTTTTCTTGTTTCTTTCCCGTCATTTTTCTTTTCTCTCATTTATTTTTCTTTTCATATTTCCTTGACCTTCAAGGTTCCAGTTCCTTCACTTCGCCGCTTCCTGCTTTCTCCTTCTCCTGTTTTTTTTGTCTTTTAAAAAATTGTCCTTCACCTTCATCTTTCCATCCTTCATTTTCTCCGTTTCTCTTCATCAATATTTTCTTCCATATTTCCTCCCTCTTTTTTCGTTCTTTTCTTCGCCTTTCTTCAATCTTCCCTTTCTCTTCGTCCTCATTTTCCCTTGTCAGTGTTCCTTCCCTTTTCATCTTTTCCTAAACCCTTCATGTTTCTAGATGCAGAATGAAGCGATTGCAGGCGGAAATCCTCTAACCCACTCTCCTTTTCCCCATACTACAACTGCTCTTGCCACAAATCCTCTAACCAAACTCTCATTTCTCATACTACAACTGCTAGAGAGAGAGAGAGAGAGAGAGAGAGAGAGAGAGAGAGAGAGAGGAGAGAGAGAGAGAGAGAGAGCGAGAGGGAGAGAGAAGAGAGAGAGAGAGAGAGAGAGAGAGAGAGAGAGAGAGCTATAGGGAGGGGGAGGAGGGAAAGGACGTGGGGGAAGGGTGGGGTGGGGTGTGGGGGCAGAAATGGCTGGGCCAATACACTTACCACTGCTAACTTTGTTCCCTTTCATAATCACTATTCGCAGCCGTCCAGATTTTTCTTTTCTTTGCTTTCTTTTTTTCTTTCTACTATTATGTTCTTCATGATTCGCACGACCTACAAGACGTCATCCCACATGGAATCCCCCTGCTCGACTGTATTACAACACAGCGAGACAGACACAGAGACAGACAGACAGACAGACAGACAGACAGACAGACAAACAGATAAACACAAAGAAACAGACTGATAACCATTGACTGACGTCCAGCAAGTGCTTCTCCTGTCGCTGGGAATGAAAGGGAAGGAACAATGGAGGGGGAGGACAGGGGGTACTGAAGAGGAGGAGGGGGGGGGGGGGGGGGTCGGGGGGACAAATTACAGCCTGTGTTTAAAAGGATGAGGAGTGGGAGTTGGGGGGGGGGGGTTTATATTCGTGGGCGTGGATTCTGGCAGTGATTTCAGAAACATCAATTAGGAAACGTAATTGAGCGAGTTCTAATATGCACGTGTTGTAATGTGCGTGTGTGTGTGTGTGTGTGTGTGTGTGTGTGTGTGTGTGTGTGTGTGTGTGTGTGTGTGTGTGGGTGTTATGTGAGTGTGTCGGTGTCTGTGTGTGGGTGCATGTGTGTGTGTGTGTGTGTGTGTGTGTGTGTGTGTGTGTGTGTGTGTGTGTGTGTGTGTGTGTGTGTGTGTGTGTGTGTGTGTGTGGTGATGTGAGTGTGTCGGTGTCTGTGTGTGTGTGCATGTGTGTGTGTGTGTGTGTGTGTGTGTGTGTGTGTGTGTGTGTGTGTGTGTGTGTGTGTGTGTGTGTGTTTTATGTGAGTGTGTCGGTTCTGTGTGTGGGTGCATGTGTGTGTGTGTGTGTGTGTGTGTGTGTGTGTGTGTGTGTGTGTGTGTGTGTGTGTGTGTGTGTGTGTGTGTGTGTGTGTGTGTTCTTCAATTTAACGACTGTTCACTTTAAGTGATATTAGAAATGTGTGTGTGTGTGTGTGTGTGTGTGTGTGTGTGTGTGTGTGTGTGTGTGTGTGTGTGTGTGTGTGTGTGTGTGCGTGTGTGCGCGTGCGTACGTGCGCGCGCGCGCGCGCGCTTGTGTGTGTGTGTGTGTGTGTGTGTGTGTGTGTGTGTGTGTGTGTGTGTGTGTGTGTGTGTGTGTGTGTGTGTGTGTGTTTGAAAGCGCGCGCGCGTGCACACGCGCATGTTTGTGTGCGAGTGTGTGTGTGCGTGCATGCGTGCGTGTTTATATGCGTGCCTGTGTGTGCATGCTTGCTGGCGTGCGTTGTGTGCATGTTGTTTGCCTTCGGGAAAGAAAAAGACAAACAATGCGTTGATGAGAAACATGGAGAGAGAAGCTGGTTACTGTGGTAGACACGGACAGACAGAAGGACGGACAGGACAGACAGACAGACAGAGAGAAAGACAGACAAGACAGAGAGAGAGACAGACAGACAGAGAGAGAGAGAGAGAGACAGACAGAGGACAGACAGAGACAGAGAGAGAGAGTGGACGCGAGAGACAGACTGGACAGGAGGAGAAGAGAGAGAGAGAAGAGAGAGAGAGAGAGGCAGAGAGAAAGAGGACAGAGAGACAGACAGAGAGAGACGGAGACAGACAGAGAGAGGAGATGAACAGAGAGAGGACAGAGACAGAGAGAGAGGCGCAGAGAGAGGAGAGACCCCCGAGAGAGGAGAGAGAGAGAGAGAGAGAGGCGCATGTAGGGGAGTAGGCGTGTGTTTGTGCGAAACCCATTGTCCAGTATAAGTATCACTGTTTTTTTTGTTTTTCTGTCAAAATTGCAACGCGCGGCCAGCTACACTTGTTTACCATCATGTTCATGTTTTCCTAATCTACATGGTCACAAGTGGCCTGCTCATGCCATTGAAGTCAACACACAGCTACACGTGTTTACCATCATGTTCATGTTTTCCTAATCCACATGACTCACAAGTGGCCTGCTCATGCCATTGAAGTCAACCACACAGCTACACGTGTTTACCATCATGTTCATGTTTTCCTAATCCATATGACTCACAAGTGGCCTGCTCATGCCATTGAAGTCAACACACAGTTGTACTCGTTTTTTTTTTGTTTTTTGTTTTTTTCAAAGACAGGAAGGCAGGACAGGACAGACAGACAGACAGACAGAGAAGAACAGAGACAGACAGGCAGACAGACAAAGCAGACAGAAGACAGACAGACAGGCAGACAGAAGACAGACAGACAGACAGACAGAGACAGAGAATACAGACAGACAAAGACAGACAGACAGACAGGCAGACAGCAGGGCAGACAGGCAGACAGAAAGACAGACAGGCAGAGAGAAGGGACGGACAGGCAGGAAGACAGAGAAAGACAGGCCGACCGGCAGGAAAGACAGACAGTGAAAAACAAAGCAGACAGAGAAAGACAGACACAGACAGGCAGGACAGACAACAGCAGGACAGAACAGAAAGACAACAGACAAGGCAGAGAAAGAGACAGGCAGACAGACAGACAGACAGACAGACAGACAGGCAGACAGGAGAAAGGCAGACAGAGAAAGACAGACCAGACAGGACACAGAGCAACGGCACAGACAGGCAGAGAAGGACAGGCAGACAAAAAAAGCAGCAGAGAAAGGCAGGGCAGACAGAGTAAGACAGACAAGCAGACAGACAGAGCAAAGACCGCAAGACAGGCAGACAGAGACAGAGGCAGGCAGGCAGGCATGGCAGAAAAAAGAACAGACCGACAGACAGGCTGACAGAGAAAAGACAGGACAGAGACGGAAAGACAGACAGACAGACAGAAAAAGACGCAGACAGGCAGATTAGAGAAAGATAAGACAGGCAATTTAGAGAGAAACCACAGGCAGGCAAGACAGGCCAGGAGCCGAAACGACAGGCACGAGGCAGGACAGAGAAAGAAAAGACAGGCAGACATAGAAAGAGGAGATGACAGGCAGACCGAGGAAAGACAGACAGACATGGGGGCAGGGGGACAGGTTGACTGAGGTAGATAACAGCTCTATGTATTTTGGGTACAGGACCAGTGGATCTGAACTCTGGCGGTGAGGTTTAAGACAAATCAATTGTCAAAAACCTAAAGTGGTGAATTCTAGAAAGAAATTATAGTTATTAACTGTAAAATGGCAAATTGAATACACAGAAGGCGCCAGTACAATAAAAACTGGTGACTCTGAGAGTAATCTGAACGCGCGCGCGCGTGCGTGCGATCGTTTGTGTGTGTTGTGTGGTGTTGTGTGTGTGTGTGTGTGGTGTTGTGTGTGTGTGTGTGTGTGTGTGTGTTATGTGGCAGTGAATGTCGGTGTCTGTGTGTGTGTGCATGTGTGTGTGTGTGTGGTGTGTGTGTGTGTGTGGTGTGTGTTGTGTGTGTGTGTGTGTGTGTGTGGTGTGTGAGTGTGTGGGTTGTGTGTGTGCGTGTTATGTGAGTGTGTCGGTGTGTGTGTGTGTGTGTGCATGTGTGTGTGAGTGTGGTGTGTGTGTGTGTGGTGTGTTGTGTGGTGTGTGTGTGGTGTGTGTGTGCTGTGTGTGTGTGTGTGTGTGTGGTGTGGTGTGAGTGTGTCGGTGTGTCTGTGTGTGTGTGCGTGCGTGTGTGTGTGTGTGTGTGTGTGTGTGTGTGGTGTGTGTGTGGTGTGTGTGGTGTGTGTGTGTGTGTGTGTGTGCACGCGCACGCGCGCGCGAGCGTGCGTACATGCTTGCGTGTGCGTGCGTGCTATATGTCTCAAACACACTGTGTGTGTGTGTGTGTGTGTGTGTGTGTGTGTGTGTGTGTGTGTGTGGGTGTGTGTGTGTGTGTGTGTGTGTGTGTTTGTGCTTTGTGTGTGTGCTGTGTATAAGGCGTGTGTGTGCAACGCGCGTGCGCCTGAATGTGCGTGCGTGCGTGTGTGCGTGCGTGCGTGCGTGCGTGCGTTCGTGCGTGTGTGTGGTGTGTGTGGTGGGAAGACTGTCATTGTCAGATGTTTGTTTCATTGTTCTCTCTCTACAGGAGACACTTGATGTATTTGTTCCAGCCCCACAGTCTTCTGCCATTCTTCTGGGTTTAGAAAAAAAAACAAAAAAACAGTCTGCACACCCACACAACAGCGTGGCGTGGTTTTCTTCATGACCGTTGCTCTCTCTCCTCTCTCTCTCCCGCTTTTCCATTCTCCTCTCTCTCTCTCTCTCTCTCTCTCTCTCTCTCTCTCTCTCTCTCTTCTCTCTCTGTCTGGGAAAGAAAAGAGAGAGAGAGACAGAGACAGAGTCGAGAGAAGAGAGAAGAGACAAACAAACAAACAGACAGACAGACAGACAGAGAGAAAAGAGAGAGGACACACCGCACCACACACACCACACAGACAGACAACAGACAGAAGAGACAAGACAGAGACAAAGACAGAGGACAGAGACAGAGACAGAGACAAGACAAAGACAAAGACATAGACAGAGACGAGACAAATACAGCGACAGAATCATGCTAGAATCGATGAGGGGAAACGGGGGAAACCTTGAACTATGAAATGTTCAGTGGCAGCAGTCGGAGGATCAATCTGTTTAATTATGCCCAGCGGCTGCCAGAACTCGATCGTCTGAATGACATTAGGCGACCCCATCACGATCCACACTCTTGACATTTCACAGTGTGTAGGATTCCATCCCATTGGCTCGCCGTCTTTCTCTCTTTAGGCTCCTTTTATGTGATCCTCTTTCAGTGTAGTCAGCAAAGTCCATGTCTGCACAAGCCTCATAAAGTGATATTAACTATGCCGTTTTACTCTTTGTTTTTTTGTTTGTTTTGTTTGTTTTCTCTGGCTTTTGTATTCTCCTGTACCGTTCCAGTACTCCGATAGCATATATGTTACAGTGGACATGACAGGGAGAAAAGAACTTCAAGGTACAAAAAGCCTGAACTGTGTGAAAGAGAAACGAGAGAGAGAGAGAGAGGAGAGAGAGAGAGAGAGAGAGGGGAGAGAGAGAGAGAGAGAGAGGAGCGAGGAGAGCGTTTTAAAACAACTCTTGCATATGACCTTTTTCAGAAACATGTTGTTGTGTGTGTGGTGTGATGATGGTGTGTTGTGGGTGTGGGGGTGAGTGTGTGTGTGGTGTGTGTGTGTGTGTGTGTTGTGTGAGGGAGTGAGCGCGCGCGCGTGTTTGCAGTGGGTGAACGTTTCTGGTTGCTGTCCTCTA
>JADBJO010003261.1:55058-57558 GCA_016801955.1 Conus betulinus
GACAGAGACAAGAACAGACAGGCAGACAGACCGACAGACAGACCCGACAGACAGGCAGAGACAGAGAATAGAAAACAGACATAGAGAAATTCCGACAGACTACAGACAGACACACAGACAAACGACAGAGATAACAAGACAAATACAGCTGAGACTTAAAACTGCATACAGAGAGTTGGGCAAGAAGCCAGATATACAAACAGCCAGTAAATCATCAGCCCCGTGTCCTGTCTCTTGTTTCGGTTGGACCACGATGGACATACTGCATCTTTCCACACATTCCTTCCTCAAATCATCATCCCCAGTGTGTCTTTTTCTGTTCTCGTGTCGATGGACACGATGTGAACTACTTCATCTTCCCCACGTTTTCATCTCCGACTTCCACCAACATGAAAGTTTCCTGATTTTTTTTTTTCAACACCTTGTTTTTTTTCGTTTGTTTGTTTGTCTGTCCGTCTTTGTATGTCTAGCTGGTTCTTGTTGTCTCTTTTGCTCTCTCTCTTCCTCCTGATGTTCGCTCGTTTCCCTGCCTGTGTGTGTCGATCTCCTCCCCTCTATATCTTCTATGCGTGTGTGCCGTGCGTGTGTGTATGTGTGTGCGTGCGTGCGTGCGTGCGGTGCGTGCGTGCGTGTGTGTGTGTGTGTGTGTGAGTGTTTCAATTCCCCTCTGTCTCGTATATGAGTTGATGTATGAGAGAGAGAGAGAGAGAGAGAGAGAGAGAGAGAGAGAGAGAGAGAGAGAGAGCCGAGAGAGAGAGACAGCCAGACAGACAGACAGACAGACAGAGACTCAGTAGAGGGGCAGAGCCAGAGATCCGTGCGAGAGAGATATATGATAGAGAGAGGGAGACAAAAGACAGAAAGAGAGAGAGAGAGAGGAGAGAGAGAGAGAGAGAGAGAGACAGACAGAACAGACAGACACAGAGAGTGATACTGATAGACAAAAAGACAGAGACACAAAGAGATAGAGGAGAGAGAGAGATGAGAGACAGACAGACAGACAGACAGACACATAGAGACAGACATACAGAGCAGATACAAAGAGAGAGACAAAGAGATGCGCAAACACCACCCAAACAACACACACACACACACACACACACACACACACACCACACACACACACACCACCACACCAAACGCAGAGAGAGAGAGAGAAGGGGGGGACAGACAAACAGACAGAGAGACAGACAGACAGACAAGCTGACTGACTAGGGGAAGAAGAAAGAATAAAGAGAAGCGAAGACCAAGGTGTCCAGACAGAGACAGACGTACAGACATACGGACATACAGGCATACAGACATACAGGCATACACATACAGGCATACAGGCATAGACATAAGGCATACAGACATACAGCATACAGACATACAGGCATACAGACACACAGACATGCACACACAGTGTCAGGGATCAACAACCATCAGCGGTATGTGCTAACGCAGCTTCCTATTTACATGCCCTTTTCCATAAACACACACGACAGGCCTATGTGTAATCAGGCACTGTTTCGGCTCAGAGAGAGAGAGAGAGAGAGAGAGAGAGAGAGAGAGAGAGAGCGAGAGAGAGAGAGAGAGGAGGGAGAGAGAGAGAGAGAGAGAGGAGAGAGAGGAGAGAGAGAGAGAGAGAACAACGACACCAAGCAGGAATTTCTCTGGAATCCTGGTTTTTATTTGTTGTCTGAGACAGACACGCGACAGGCAGACGCTTTAATCTTCAAGAGTGTTGGATCTGATGTCTGGAATATTAAAGGTGGAATCTCTCTCTCTCTCTCTCTCTCTCTCTCTCTCTCTCTCTCTCTCTCTCTCTCTGTCTCTCTCTCTCTCTGTCTCTCTGTCTGTCTTGTCTCTCTCTCTCTCTCTCTCTCTCTCTCTCTCTCTCTCTCTCTCTCTCTCGTCTCTCTCTCTGTGTGTCACACACCACACACACACACACACACACACACCACACACACACACACACACACACACGCACACAACACACACCACACACACACACACACACACAAACACCCCACCCCATCTTCCTCTTTCTCTGTGGTCTCTGGTTTTTTTGTGTCTGTTGCCTAGTTCTTCATTGTGTCTATACGTCTACCTGTCTACCTGCCTGTCTACCAGTGACCGTCTTTTACATGTTTGGGTGTGGAATCTCGCGCCTCGGGGACGCAGAAAGAAACTGATTTGGAGGGATAATTGAGAGAGAGAGAGAGAGAGATAGAGAGAGAGAGAGAGAGAGAGAGACAGAGAGAGACAGGAGAGAGAGAGAGAGAGAGCGAGAGAGACAGATAGAGAGAGCGAGAGAGAGAGAGAGAGAGAGAGAGAGAGAGAAGAGAGAGAGATCTGGAACTCAACTCGAACTCGAACTCGAAGTATATTCTGTAAAGACCACAGTCCCATTAGAAAGGGCGTGTGCAAGAAATCATACTGCTTAACCAATTTGCAGGCAGTATATGACCACATACGCAACATTGACGGCCAATATTTATGATACAACGATCGC
>JADBJO010003261.1:62558-72558 GCA_016801955.1 Conus betulinus
ACAGACAGTCAGACCAACAGTGCCAGACAACAACCACACGTGCAGTAGGCCAACACACAGACAGTCAGACCCACAGTGCCAGACAACAACCACACGTGCAGTAGGCCAATACAGACAATCAGACCAACAGTGCCAGACAACACCCACACGTGCAGTAGGCGCTAGCGCTGCTTCCTGTTCGTTGATTCTCTCCGGCCCGGCACACGACATCTTTCACAGTTTCAAGCCCAACTGTCTGGAATGTTTAAAAGCTCCTGAGATTCCAATACGTCTGTCTCCATTTGTCTCTGTCTGTCTGTCTGTCCCTCCTTTTCTCTTTCTCTCTCCTCCCCCCCCCCCCCCCCCCCCCCCCCTCTCTCTCCCCCTTTTCTCTCTCTCCTCCCCTCTCTCTCTCTCTCTCTCTCTCTCTCTCTCTCTCTCTCTCTCTCTCTCTCTCTCTCTCTCTCTCTCTCTCCCTCACTCTCTCTCTTCTCTCTCTCCCTCTCTCTCTCTCTTCTCTCACTCCACCTCTCTCTCTCTCTCTGTCTCTCTCTCTCTCTGTCCTCTCCTCTCTCTCTCTCTCCTCTCTCTCTCTCTCTCTCTCTCTCTCTCTCTCTCTCTCTCTCTCTCTCCTCCTCCCCCTGACCCCTTCCCCAACCAGCTTCTTATGCAAGATTTTATGTGTCTGTTCGCCCTTCTGCTTTTCCTCTTCCACAACCTTCCCCCTCCTTCTCTCTCTACGTGTCTGTGTCAACCCCTCCCCCCTGTCTGTCTGTCTCTTTCTCTCCGTCTGTCTGTCTGTCTGTCTGTCTGTCTCTGTCTCTCTCTCTCTCTGTCTCTCTCTCTCTCTCTCTCTCTCTCTCTCTCTCTCTCTCTCTCTCGCGCGAACATAAGTCCTTTTTCATTTATAAGATATTTTCTTTGCAGATATACTGCTGGACTCATAAACAGTGTCCAAGCTCACTATATCTCTCACATCAATGATGTGTCTTCAGTTTAGGGATGTGTACAATGTCGTCAGAGCAGACTTAATGCTGTTTCCACAAGACCAGCTTCGTTCGGTCTGTCAGATTCCTCCTAAGTAACCCGTTCAAAAGCAAGATGGGTCAAACGCTGCTGGAAAGCAGGCCGACCTTAGCAAAGCTGTGAGTACACACACAAAGCACAGTCACGTGACTCCGCGGTCCTGTATCAGCAGACTCTGATCGTTTGATTCGATTCGCCTTGACGGTGTGAGCGCTTGTTCTTGTGACTTTTCAAGATCTAAAGTGTTACGAACCCGAGAAGAATGTTGATGTAACAGTCACAAACATGCTTTGCTGTAAACTGGGATAAGCACGCTCAACACCAGCTTTTCCTGTTAGCAACATCTCTGTGAAACTCACTCTCCCCAATTAACGTCCGCTTTCACACAAACTTCCGAAAACATCTCAGGGCCTCTTGAGTCTGAACTATTCTCCTTTCATTTAAGCCTTACCTTCAAATGCAGACGTTTACTAAAGAGCACATATATCCGTCCCATAGCAGCAACAGCAGTAACAAGAACGAAATCAGCAACAACACAGCAGCAACAACAAATACAGCAGTAGCACCAGCGCTAATAACATCAACAGCGGCAGGAAGAGCAAAAGTAGCAAAGCAACAAGAATAAAGACAGCAGCAGCTTACCGTAGCAAGAACGCAACAACAACAACAATATAAGCGGAGCAGCATCAACAAGAACAAAAAAAACTAAGACATGTCACTCCATCCAACTGTTGGTCTGTGCCGAATTAAATATTTAGTAATAGGAGAATTACTTGCAGAGACGACAGCATTGCAGTAGCATTGCCGTCACCTGTTAGCAATCGTAGATATGGTCACAGCAGCATTACTTCAGTAACATCGTCATCGCCTCTGTGTGTGTGTGTGTGTGTGTGTGTGTGTGTGTGTGTGTGTGTGTGTGTGTGTGTGTGTGTGTGTGCCCCCTCCCTCTCTCTCTCTCACTGTGTGTGTGTGTGTGTGTGTGTGTGTGTGTGTGTGTGTGTGTGTGTGTGTGTGTGTGTGTGTGTCTGTCTGTCTGTCTGTGTTCCTGTGCGTGTATATGCTTTATTGGACCTTGCAGACATACGAATAAGGATACATACATGTACAAGTTTTGTTTGCGGGAGGGGGGAGATGGCGGGGTGTGGGTGTGGGTGGTAACATCTGTGACCTTGTATATTCATATGCGTGTAATATTCAGAGGTATGCTTTGAGGCCTGTGAGACTGTCACGTCTCTAAAAAAAAAGTATATACCCTTTCTGCTTCCATTTCTTCCTCTTAATGTATACTAGGGACAGACTGGACGAATACTTAAGGCCTGAAATCTCTATCCTTGGTTACTACTGTCTGTCTGTCTGTCTGTCTGTCTGTCTGTCTGTCTGTCTGTCCCCCCCCCCCCCCTCGTCTCTCTCTCTCTCTCTGTCTCTCTCTGTCTCTCTCTCTCTCTCTCTCTCTCTCTCTCTCTCTCTCTCCGTGCTATTTTTGACGACTTTAGAATACCATCAATCCAGTCTTTTCATCCATACCTTTGCATGATAGCACACTCACTTAGCACATGAAGACAATTTGTGTTTTACTGAAAAGGACAAACTACTTCCAAACATCGTCCGATGAGCACGTCCCACTCTCGCCTTTGCATTAGAACGCGTGCTCTTGAAGCTTAACGACAAAATCACCCACCGCTCCTGATGAGACGCTCAGGCGCCGAAACTCGGATCAAGCAAGACAGTCCAGACACTCACGAAAGAGCTTTTCAGCCCCCCCTCCTCCTCTCCCCATCCCTCCATCAATCCGTTTTTTGTGGAGGAGAAAAAAAAACTGCTTCCAGCAAGCAGGGCATGTTTCTCTTTTTGCTGGGCATCCTGACATATGCGTCATACACTGAGCGGCATTTTGCTCCTAGATGTGTATAAGTTTGGGAACGACGGTTTATAGCTGCCTTCTTCTCTTCATCTTGAACGATTTATTGATTCTTCTTCGTCGTGTTCTTGAACGGCAAGTCCATCGTGTTGGACAGCGGCTGAATTCCGTGATGCTGACCTTGCCCGTCACGTCATTTTTTGGTATGATACGTCACAGCATCAAACATTGGACAGGAGTCCCGAAATGTAGAATGGGTATCTATGAGTCGTGACAACTACACTGGCATTCATCTGTGTCGCATGGGTACCTATGAACCACAGGTATCTATGAGTCGTGACAACCACACTGGCATTCATCTGTGTCGCATGGGTACCTATGAACCATGGGTTACGTGTGACCAGACCCACGTCCTTGCAAATCAGTATGACCTTCTTCAGTCAGGACGAAGATATCGATCGGTTAAATGCAGAAGTGTCAGATTTAAACAAAGTTTTATTCCCCTGTCCATTGATTTCTTGAACCGAGAAGATGTTTAATTGAAATCCCAAATTCCTCTATATGAATGTATGTCATATGTGAGAAAATGGGTAATGTGGCTAAATTATTGTTTATTTGCTGTGAATGTGTGTGACCACAATTAATTTTCTCAAATTGAGATAATAAAGTTTACTTGACTTGACTTGACTTGACATTGTATGTATGTATGTATGTATGTATGTATGCATATGTACTGTATGTATGTATGTATGTATGTATGTGTGTATGTATGTATGTATGCATGTACGTACCTACATATAGTAAATATGCATGTATGTAAGTATGTATGCACGTGTATGTAGTACAGATATGGAGGTACGTACGTATCTATATGTATGTATGTATGCAGCCTGTGTTAATACACAGACCTACATACATGCATGTGTGCCTATGACAGGCACGTGTGTGGCCTGTACAACCATTACCTGACCATAATCATGCCAGGCACATGTGTGGCCTGTACAACCATTACCTGACCATAATCATGCCAGGCACATGTGTGGCCTGTACAAGACATGTGTGGCCTGACCATAAGATGCCAGGCACATGTGTGGCCTGTACAACCATTACCTGACCATAATCATGCCAGGCACATGTGTGGCCTGTACAACCCATTACCTGACCATAATCATGCCAGGCACATGTGTGGCCTGTACAACCATTACCTGACCATAATCATGCCACACATGTGTGGCCTGTACAACCATTACCTGACCATAATCATGCCAGGCACATGTGTGGCCTGTACAACCATTACCTGACCATAATCATGTCAGGCACATGTGTGGCCTGTACAACCATTACCTGACCATAATCATGCCAGGCACATGTGGCCTGTACAACCATTACCTGACCATAATCATGCCAGGCACATGTGTGGCCTGTACAACCATTACCTGGACCATAATCATGCCAGGCACATGTGTGGCCTGTACAACCATTACCTGACCATAATCATGCCAGGCCACATGTGTGGCCTGTCAACCATTTCTGACCATAATCATAATGTGTCCCCGTCTGTGCCCGTGTAATTATCGTCTTTCTAGCAGTCCCTGGCGACCCTGGCGGTCGGCCCTGCCATACATAACCCGCCTTGATTTGATTGGCTGTTGAGGTAACAAGTGGGGGGCCGCCTGCGCTGGGAGAGTGTCACTGGCTGGCTGGCTGGCTGGCTGGCTGTCTGCCTGGCTGTCTGTCTGCCTGTCTGTCTGCCTGTCTGTCTGTCTCAGTGATATTCCCATCACAAAACATCCCATCGCCCATCTACTTCCCTAGCTTTATTTTCTCTTCCTCTCTAACCTCTCCCCCACTCTCTCTCTCTCTCTCTCTCCTCTATCTCTCTGCGCACATATGCGGTTGCACCTACCACACCAGACAGCCTCTGGCCAAAGTGGGGGGGGGGAGAGAGAGAGAGAGAGAGAGAGAGAGGGAGAGAGAGGGAGAGAGGAGAGAGAGAGAGAGAGAGAGAGAGAGAGAGAGAGAGAGTCAGTCAGACAGAGAGAGACAGACAGACCGAGAGAAAGGAAGAATGAAAGTGAGAGAGAGACAGAGACAGAGACAGAGACAGACAGACAGACAGAGACAGAAATAGAGAGACAGAGAGATAGAGATATAGAGACAGAGACAGAAACAGAGACAG
Source organism: Conus betulinus (assembly GCA_016801955.1). NCBI lineage: Eukaryota > Metazoa > Mollusca > Gastropoda > Neogastropoda > Conidae > Conus > Conus betulinus. The sequence continues at coordinate 67,601 of JADBJO010003261.1, forward strand.
AGAATCTAGGAGCAAAGCAACTCCTTCGCCATTCTGTCTCTGTCTGCGGCTATTGCGACGAACGCTCTGACAGACCCAGGAAATGTCTCTCCCATTTCTCTGGACAGACCCCCCCCCCCCCCCCCCTCCCCCCGCTCCACCCCCTCTCCCCCACCTCCCTCAGGACTGGCCTGCCAAGGAATGATGGACATGGCGGCAGAAGCGGTTCAGCCGGCAGAAGAAGGCGGAACTGCGGCTTTCCTGGAAAGCAATCTCCTAGATGGAGCGATCATGCTGATGAAAAGGGAGGTAAAACTGAGGCTTCCTGGAAAGCAATCTCCCAGCATTGGGGAGTGAGGAGGAGGAGGAGAGGGTGGGGCAAAGGAAAGGGGGGGGGGGGGGGGAGAGGAAGTTTTTTTTTTCTTTTTCTTTTTTTTGTAACACAGCATTTCACAAAATTGCAGAAGAAGACTTTAAGTCTTCCGACAAGGAGGCCACATTTTCAATTACGTCTGTTGGTTTGCTTACCACATAACCCCTTTCAACCGGACCTCGTCAAATGATAACATGTGGCCCGAAGAAGAACCCCCTGAATGAACATGGGTGCAGATCGGTTGTACGGGTCTGGATCAAGCGGCAGATCCTGGATCGGTCAGCCAGATTACTACATTCTGCATTCCTCCCAAACTACCGGGCCTTTTCTAACAGAAGTTTGTGAGAAGATGGAAATGTGGTCTGGCAACGAAGGCCAAACATGTTATTGCAGGTTAGTGGCATTAATTGAATGAAATGATGGGTCCATTACCTGTTTTTATGTTTTTGGTTGTTTGTTGTTTGTTTTTTCTGTTTTTTTTTTTTTTACATTTCTGCTGAACATTATCACTGTGAACTTACTCTTTAGAAATAAAGACCTATTTACCAAAATAGGAGATGTATATATTAAACATTTCTGACAACAAACAAATAGTTATTTTGTGTTTTTTCATGTTCTTTTTTTTAAGTAACTGTTTCAAAATTGACCAGCTATCACTACTCGTGTTAGGATTTTTTTGTTTTTGATTTTCTCATGAACTGACTCCAGAGGCGGATCCATGATTCGTTTGACTTTGGCGGAGCTTTGTACCCCTTACAGTACTCCTGCAGTTTTAATGTCTTTTAAAATAACGATCCTTTATAAGCGACAGAAAAAAAGAACAGGAATACTCAGAAAAAAAAAAATGGTTATCAACTGATGCAAATCCGTTTGTCCATGGAACTGTCGTTACACTGAGGAGAGACGGAAAGATGGTAAGGGTCCGCACAGATGAGGAACGAAAGAGATAAGATCGTGAATCCGTCTAGGACTGTTAAAAAAACAAAAAAAAAAAAAAAAAAACAGCGAGGCATGAGCAGCCCAGAACCGAGAGCGATGGCGGAGTGTTGTCGATGGCCTATGCTTATGCTCACCATGGAGCCATGGGCCTATGTAGGTAATCTTCCATTCTGTTCAAACTGATTATTCCCACATCTGTCTTCATTTGTTTAGGGGAGACATTATGGTAATTTCTATTCGTTATTCGTCTCCTACTTCAAAGAAAAAAAGCCATGGAGACCACGTTTTTTATTCGTTAGTTAAAACAAGGGGCCATTCTAAATGATAGTTGTCCGCAACAGATGAGACTGCTTGACTATGCATAGTTTTTTGTTTGTTTTTTTGTTTTTGTTCGCTTGCTTGTTTGTTTTTTCTTTATTTACTCACTTAGTTTATGATTTAAATGTCACTAGTATGCTAATTTCTATGGATTGATAGTCAAATGAAAATGATATCTAATATGAAGATGGCTTTCCTTTTTAAACAATGGATACTCCTTGTTCATGTTCATTGTTTTCAAACGTAGTATGCGAGTTTGTTATAAAGGTGAATCAAAAACATCTTGATTATGTGATGAATGTGAGATGCTTTGTTTGAGGTACATTTGATAACGATGAGATTTTGATGAAGATAACATACAGAGTTTGAGATGAGTAAACTATGTTGAGTTTGTAATGATTGCAGTAAGTTGAGTTTGTGACGAATATACCATGCTCAACTCGTGACGAATGTCAGATGCTGAGTTTGCGAACAAGGTAGTATGCTGACTACGATAACAGGCGTTTTATGACGAATATGCTATTTTCAGTTTGTGATGAATGTAATATACTGAGTCAGCGAAGAATCTGATATGATGAGCTGGCAATAATGCGATGTGTTGAGTTTGTAATGAATGTAATATGTTGAATTGAAAAATGTTTCCGGGTCTGTCTGTCTGCCTGTGTCTGTCTCTCGGTCGGTCTGTCTCTCCCGTCCCTCTGTCTGTCTGTCTCCCTCTCTCTCTGTCTCTCTATCTCTTACTCGCTAACCTTCTCTCTCGATGAACTTTGTGAGAAATCTTAAGCGCTCCCGCGTCTGTGTGTGTGTGTGTGTGTGTGTGTGTGTGTGTGTGTGTGTGTGTGTGTGTGTGTGTGTGTGTGTGTGTGTGTGTGTGTGTGTGTGTGTGTGTGTGTGTGTGTGTGTGTGTGTGTGTGTGTGTGTGTGTGTGTGTGTGTGTGTGTGTGTGTGTGTGTGTGTGTGTGTGTGTGTGTGTGTGTGCGTGTGCGTGCGTGCGTGCGTGCGTGCGTGCATGCATGCGTGCGTGGTGTCCGTGCATGTGTGTATGTATGTGCGCGCGCGCATATATATGTGCGTGTTTGTGTGTGTGTGTGTGTGTGTGTGTGTGTGTGTGTGTGTGTGTGTATGTGTGTGTGTGTGTGTGTGCGCGCGCGCGCGCCCATGCGCGAGAGCACGCCCGTGTATGTGTGTGTGTGTGTGTGTGTGTGTGTGTGTGTGTGTGTGTGTGTGTGTGCGGGTGCGCATGCGCGTGTATGTGCGCGCGTGTGTGTGTGTGCGTGTGCATGTGTGTTTGCGCGCGAGCGCGCGCGCGCGCGCGCGCGCACGTGTGTGTGTGTGTGTGTGTGGTGTGTGTGTGTGTGTGTGTGTGTGTGTGTGTGTGTGTGTGTGTGTGTGTGTGCGTGCATGCGCACTCTCCTGCCTTGTTTTTGTCCTGTGGAACGTCAGGAAGTGTGGAAGCCGTGATAACTACAGCGGCTCGCGGCGGAATAGACCGCAGACAGCGCTGATCAAGATGCACGAGCTGCCAGAATTCCGCTTCGCCCTCTTCCCTCGCCCTGCACTCGCCCCCGGTGCACGTGGCACCGCTACGGTCCCAAAGCCAACATCTGTCCCTAACGTTTTGTCCTTCGATTGTGTGTGTGTCTGTGTGCGTGCGTGTTGCGTGCGTGCGTGCGTGCGTGCGTGTGTGTGTGTGTGTGTGTGTGTGTGTGTATGTGGTGTCATATCCCTCACTTTGAGGTTTTCTTTCACCCACGTCTGCTCTATTCTGAACTTTCTATCTTCTGCCAGTATAGAGGTCAGGCTGGAACGAAGCCCCAACCTTTGTCCCCAGAGTCCTTAAGCGTAATTACTTGGTGTGTTCTACCCACTTTGTACTCCTCCGGGAGGGATCTCAGGGGAAGCTTCAGCTTTGCATGGAGGCAGTTGTAAGCACGTCAGTCAGGCCAGTAGGTAGGACACCACATCATATCCTTGTGTGTATTCAGTGATCGGGGGCCTTCATTGATTCCACCTGGCCAGTGTGGCATCATGTCAGTAGAGGCCAGAGGAGCTTCGGGATCAGCATGAACTGCAGACACCAGACCTCGTGTTTGCCAGGCAGGTCACACTGGTCTGTTATGCGCAGGCTTTTTCAAGCATTGGCTTGGTTTCCTCTCCCCTCTTTGTGTCTTTCAAGGAGTTCATCATACCACCTCCCAAGGCTCTTGACTGGTTCTTCTGTCTGTCTAGGGCAGCAGGATGGCTTGCTTGGTGACTGGTTTCTTCAGTCACTGGCAGAATGGCTTGCTTGGTGACTGGTTCTGTCACTGGTAGAATAGCTTGCTTGGTGGCTAGTTCTGTCACTGGCAGAATGGCTTGCTTGGTGACTGGTTCTGTCACTGGCAGAATGGCTTGCTTGGTGACTGGTTCTGTCACTGGCAGAATGACTTGCTTGTGTGACTTGCTTGGTGCTGGTTCTGTCACTGGCAGAATGCTTGCTTGCTTGGTGACTGGTTCTGTCACTGGTAGAATAGCTTGCTTGGTGGCTGGTTCTGTCACTGGCAGAATGGCTTGCTTGGTGGCTGGTTCTGTCACTGGTAGAATGGCTTGCTTGGTGCCTGGTTCTGTCACTGGCAGAAATGGCTTGCTTGGTGGCTGGCAGAATTGCTTGCTTGGTGGCTGGTTCTGTCACTGGCAGAATGGCTTGCTTGGTGACTGGGCTGGTTCTGTCACTGGTAGAATGGCTTGCTTGGTGCCTGGTTCTGTCACTGGCAGAATGACTTGCTTGGTGACTGTTCTGTCACTGGCAGAATGGCTTGCTTGGTGACTGGTTCTGTCACTGGCAGAATGACTTGCTTGGTGACTGGTTCTTGGTGAACTGGTGGCTGATTCTGTCACTGGCAGAATGGCTTGCTTGGTGACTGGATTCTGTCACTGGCAGAATGACTTGCTTGGTGACTGGGCTGATTCTGTCTCTGGCAGAATGACTTGGTTGGTGACCGCTTCAGCACCTTTTTTCTTCCGGCGTAGAAAGACTTCATGACTTCTCCGCTTTCAATTTTATCCTTTGATCATTTTTTAGCATCGGTTGAGATCAAGTATTTGAGATGGTGTCTTTTTCTGTCCACTAATAGGATCAATTATTGTTTATCTGAGTTCCCGGTGTTTCCAGTCTCAGAAGTGAAAAGAAACCTGAATGCTATCTTTATTCAGGGGAATGGTTGATAGGCACACGAAAAAGTTAAATAACTGACGTGAAACATCTGTCTGCGAATATTTTTAAACATTCGATTGACACTGGCGTCTTTTGTTTGCGTGTTTGCTCATGTTATATGCTCTCTCATTCATTCTGAGTGACGGAAAAGCACGA
>JADBJO010003261.1:80058-82558 GCA_016801955.1 Conus betulinus
CTTCAGAGGAGAACGTTCAAGTTGTCCTATAAAAACGTGTCAGTTTTAGCTTTATGTTGTGTCACAGGAAAACCACCTAAGGCCAGTTCAGAGCGGTCACCACATATAAAATTAAAAAGTTCTATCCAAACCCTCCTCCCCCCCCCCCCAACCCCCCAAATCCCCTCCTCCTTCCGCCATCGTACCCAAAGAAAAGGAACAAACACATCCGAGCCATGTAGAAACTTCAACATCAATTTAGAAGGCAACAGCTAACGTATTCACCTCCTTAAGTGGGGGGGGGGGGGGGGGGGGGGGGGGGGGGGGGGGGGGGGGGGGGGTGCGGTCGTGCCAAGAGAGCCGGTCATAAACAAGTAATATGTAAACAAATGCATGAATTGGTAATGAAGGAATCATTTCTTTTATCCCTTTCTCTGTCATTCATTTTGGCGCCACCTTCTTCTCTTCCTTCTCCTCCTCTTTTTTCTCCTTCTTTTCCCTCCATGTCCCTTCTCCTCCTCCTTCTCCTCCTTGTCCTTTTCGTTTCTCCCCTCCTTGTTCATCAGCACTCCTTTACTTCTTTCATTCTCTTTTCCTTTCCAACTTCTTCTCCTCCTATTCCTTCGCCTTCCTTTCTTTCCTTCTTTTCTAATCTAGAAACTTGTGGAGTTTATGCAGTTCAGAACATGTCATATCATTTCAACATCACCGTCCCTAAGACTCACACACCAAAGTTCCGTTCTCGAGTTTTCATTTTTCACCTCTCTCTCTCTCTCTCTCTCTCTCTCTCTCTCTCTCTCTCTCTCTCTCTAACACACACACACACACACACGCGCAACGCGCACACACACACACACACACACACACACACACACACACACACACACACACCACACACACACACACACAATAACGCGCGCGCGCTCGCGCACTCCGTAAGCGAAAGTATTGTTAAAGTATGTGACATCCCTTTTCATCCTTTGTGAAAGGATAGACCATCGTGGGCCTGCAGTTAAGACATTAGCAACAAACAACAACAACACAACAACACAACAACAACAGCATGAACACTTGGTGTTGTGTTTTTGATGATGGAATGTGATTAGCCTAACGGAATGATTAAAAGAAAGAGGTCACACTGGAAGACACCTCAACAATGGTGAACAAGAGGGCTCTAGCTCAGAGGAGGAGGAGAGGAGGGAAGAAGAAGAAGAAGAAGCAGAAGAAGAATGCAAAAAAAGAAGAATGCGAAGAATGTGAAGAATGCGAAGAAGAATGCGAAGAAGAAGAATGCGAAGAATGCGGAGAAGAATGCGAAGAAGAAGAATGCGAAGAATGCGAAGCAATGCGAAGAATGCAAGATAAGAAGAATGCAAGAAGAAGAAGAAGAAGAAGAAGAATGCGAAGAAGAAGAAGAAGAAGAAGGCACACAATACTGGCACTTCATGAAACCCTGGTTCTAATGGAGACCAGTGCACTGCCTTATGTTGGGGCTGTGACCACATACGTCTCTGGGTGTATGGGCGAGCCGCTACGAGCAGTGCGGGCATCATGTTGATGGGGTGGTACAGATGACATTAAGACAGAGGAAAGCTTCACTAACAGTAACAGACCACGCAACCAACCAGCCGACGAAAGAAACGAACAGGGAACCTAATACATTCAAGCTATTCCTTCTTACTGCGCTCCCGACGGGCCGACTGACCAACAAACTCAGACAGACATTTCCCCTGGGTTTTCTTCTTCCCGTGGCTGGCTGAGACACAGTCTAGGCAAACAAATTAGGATCGCTCAAGTTTCGTCGCTGTTTCTGCTTTCTGTCGAATGGCTGTTTCGCTGCTGCACTTTCACTGATCAGTGAGAGAATGAGAGTGTCATCGAGGAGAGTCAAGGAACTTCGTTGGAAGGTTTTGGAGCGTGCTACTGCTGAGAGAGAGAGAGAGAGAGAGAGAGAGAGAGAGAGAGAGAGAGAGAGAGAGAGAGAGAGAGAGAGAGTCGTGCATGGACCCAGAGAGTAAGCGTGTTGCACAAAATTTAACTCAATGTTCAAAAGAGCTAATGGCCACATCTGATGTCCTGGACAGGGGGTGTTGGAAGAGATGTTAACAAAGGCTGCTGATCTATGCTGGCAATGATCGATCAGCACACAAAGCAGCCAGGGCGGCGTGGACTGGAGGGCGGAATTGATTCTGGAGTCTGAGATACTGACCTCAATTCTCTCGCATTGAGAAGGTTCAGAACGATCAATCACTCCTTGTACTATTGCATTTCAGGAGACAGAGAGGGGAGAGAGAGAGAGAGAGAGAGAGAGAGAGAGAGAGAGAGGAGAGAGAGAGAGAGGGAGAGAGGGACAGACAGACAGACAGAGGGGGGGGGGGGAGAGGAGGGAGGGAGGAGAGGAGGGAGGAGAAGGAGAAGAGAGAGGAGAGAGAGAGACAGACAGACAAAGAGAGAGAGGGAGAGAGAGGGAGAGAGTGACAGACAGACAGACAGACAGACATATAGACTGACACAGACAGAG
>JADBJO010003261.1:87558-90058 GCA_016801955.1 Conus betulinus
GGTTCCCCAGAGCTTATCTCGCCGCGTCGTTTTCTGTTCCGTCTTGGCTTTTCCTTCCTTCTGAACTGTCCGAAGGCGATTTTTTTTGTTGTTGTATCAGGAGCAGGCTATACACAGACACATGGAGATAGGGAGGAGAGAGAGGAGATGAGAAGAGAGGGAGGAGAGAGAGGATGAGAGAGGGGAGAGAGGGGAGAGGAGAGGAGAGAGAGGATAGAGAGAGAGACAGACGTGGAGAGAGAGAGAGATGAGAGACAGGAGAGACGATGGGAGAGGGGAGAGGGAGAGAGGAGAGGAGGGAGGAGAGAGGGGGACGAGGGAGGTCTGGAGAGAGAGGGACGAGTGGAGGAGAGGAAGACGGGAGAGAGAGGAGAGAGGGACGAGATGAGAGATGATGAGGAAGGGAGAGAGAGAGAGAGAGGAGAGGAGAGAGAGAGAGAGATGAGAGAGGCCAGGAGAGAGGAGAGACAGAGAGAGAGAGAGAGGTTGACGGGAGAGAGGAGAGAGAGGAGAGGGAGAGGAGAGAGGAGGAAGAGGAGATGAGAGGAGAGGATGAGAGGAGAAGGAGGAGAGAGAGAGAGAGAGAGTCGAGAAGAGAGAGGAGGAGCAAGACGCACAGGAGAGACTGAGAGACAGAGAATGAGGCGAGAGCGAGGAGAATGATGTGACATACAAGAGAAATGGAGATAGACAGTGAAGGTGTTGGAGGACACTGACGATGAGAGGAGGAGGAAGAAGACGCGGAGAGGAGCGGAGAAGATCTGAGATGGAGGGGAGGAGAGAGGAGAAGAGAGGGAGAGGTAGAGCAGAGGGAGAGAGAAGAGAGGAAGAGGGGAGGGGCGAGGAGAGGAGGAGAGGGAGAACCCACGAGAGAGAAGAGAGAGGTTGAGGAAAGAAGGAGAAAGAGAGATGAGAGAAGAGAGACACGAGAGAGGAGGAGAGAGAGTAGAGGAGATGAGGAAGAGCATCGAGAGAGGACGGGGATTCAGAGAAGAGAGAATGTTACGTGAACACCCATGAGAGAGAGAGGAGAGACTACAATCACATTGAGAGAGGATTGTCGTTCAGAGTCAGTGAAAGAGAGAGAGACCAAGAGAGATCATAGAGGTGAGAGAGAGAGAGGTTAAGACGAGAGAGTGAGGGAGAGGAAAGAAGAGAGAAGAGCAACGAAGAGGAGAGGAGGCAGTGAAGGATGCTGACACCTTTCAAGAGAGGAGAGCAAGGAGAGAGAGAGTTAAAGAGACCTTAGAGAATGAGAAGAGAGCAGAATGACACGGCAGGAGGGAGAGTATCGATGAGTGGAAGAGAGCATGGAGAGAGAGCAGGGAGAGAAGAGGGGAAAATGGAGGAACGAGGAAGTGTAAGCTTAGGAAAAACTTCAGGCTGCGGAGGAGTTGAAGGTTCAGAAGGAGGAGAGAGGAGAGTGGGAGAGAGCAAGATGAAAGCATTCCGTCCCCCCCAGGGAAGAGGAGAGGAGAGAGGAGGGCGAAGAGTCACACGGAGTTTATGAGAGAGAAGATCCCCAGGGAGAGAGAGTCGGGAGAGAGTCTCGAAGGAGGCCCCGAGGAGGAGAGGAGGGAGAGAAGATGAGAGAAGGCAGGACACAGGAGATGAGGAATGAGAGGAGGAGAGAGAGAAGAGGGGGAGAGTGAGGAGAGAGAGATGAGGAGAAGACAGAGGAGAGAGGGAGAGACGAGAGAGGAGGGAAGACAAGAAGACAAAATTCTTTATTTACGAGGATAATAGCTAAGCACTGATGTGCTTTTGGACATCCAGAGAGAGTCAGAGAGAGGGAGAGAGAGAGACAGAGAGAGAGAAGAAGGTGACCAGAGGGCAGCGGAGAGAGGAGGAGAGAGAAGAGTGATGGCTTGGAGAGGTGAGAGAGATTCTGAGAGAGAGATTCTGGCCGAAAAGCTTTACACTGCTGTTGTCACCACCTTTTCAAACCCAGCTATACAGCAGCGACGACGGCTGCTATGTTTTCTAGCCCAACAGGAAAGCAAGAGGCACAAAAAAGAAGAGCGGAAAAAAAAAATGCGGCGATGAGACTAGACGATCTCCCAGCGAAGAGACGATGCCAGTCACACGGAGTTATCAGTCGTAACCAGAGAGGCAGCATGATGGCCAGAGTGAGTGACGGAACATGAATGAACAGTTGACGGAGCTGATGTGTCGTCATTGCATGATCATGGTTATACACAGTGAAGGGTATTTCTGTCATCTGACGGGAAGCCTTTACATCTGACATGCATGAAACTGACTTCCCCTGCCACTCGGATGTCGCTGCTCCTGTAGGAAGATGAATTTTATTGGCATTGTTTCCCCTGTTTCTTGTGTGTGTTGTTGTTGATGCTGCTGCTGCTGCGATTGCTGTTGCTGCTGTTGCTGCTGCCGCTGTTGTAGTTGCTGTTATTGTTGTTGTTATTGCTTTTCTTCTTCTTCTTCTTCTTCTTCTTCTTCTTCTTCTTCTTCTTCTTCTTCTTCTTCTTCTGTATGAGGT
>JADBJO010003261.1:100058-115058 GCA_016801955.1 Conus betulinus
ATCACTGTATGCCTGTGGAGGTATGGCATACACTCTCTGTCAAAAAAAAGCAGCTGTCACTGTACGGCTGTTGAGGATTGCAGCAATACTTTCACTCGTCAGTGTATGTCTGCCGAGGCATGCTACAAACTCAGCAGCGGCTCACTGATGTGTGTATGTTTGAGGAGGGGTAACACACATTCAACAGCTATGCAAACAACCCTCGGTGTGTATCTGAGGGGATGGAACCTACAGAAAGTTTGGGGAGTGCTTGTCAAAGGGGCACCTGTTCCTTCCGCCCTTCTCTCCTTTTCCTATCTGTCAGGTGCCCTAGCCTCTGACAACATAAAGTAGGTAGACAGAGTCATCCAATCTGTAGTTCTTCCTGGCTGACCAGTTGTCAGGTGCCCTAGCCTCTGACAACATAAAGTACGTAGACAGAGTCATCCAATCTGTAGTTCTTCCTGGCTGACCAGTTCTGACGTCATCTCTTTCTGACTGCCTGGCCCCCCCCCTCCCGTCCACAATCCTGTCATCCTGTCTGTCTGTCTGTCTGTCTGTCTGTCTGTCTGTCTGCTCGTTCACTCTTCTTACATTTTTTTGTTTTTTCCCCTCATAGCACGCACACCTGTCTTCCCATCCTTATTTCCTTATTTTGTTTCTTTTTATTCGTTGTCTTTCCTCGTCTTTCTTACTCCTGTCTTACCCTCTTTCCCTCAATCTTTCTCATATTCTGTCTTTTTATATATCCTTTTCTTCCCCACTCCCTATCTTACCCCCTTTCCCTCAATCTTCCTTATATTCTGTCTTTTTTGTATCTGCTTTTCTGTCTACCTCCTTTCACTCTTTTCCTGGTTTTCCTTGTATACACTGTCACATTGTTAATGAACCTGTCCTCTCCTTTTCCTTTCCCTGTTCCCTCTCTAAATAAAGTACAGACTGAAACATGGAAGATGGAACAGGAGCCAAATGTGTTTTATCCATTTTGTTAGTTGGTTGGTGCCAGGAGTCCGTCTGAATGCAGCGATCCTGCCTTGGCCTAATTCCAATTATCTCGGCGGTTACCAACCTGGTTTCGGCCCGCCTCTCAGATATTATCTTTACACAAAAGCTTACGATGACTCAAGACAGTTAGCCATGATCTCTGTCCTTTCCCCCAGTGTAGAGGTCATCTAACAGATCTTAAATAGATGTTAGCGAACCGCCAAGACAAACGTGGACAAACGAGTCACAAGACAAAATACGACGCGTTTCGACCTCTTAGGTCTTCCTCAGGCAAGACACAAACAAACAGGACAATGAAAATGAACGAGTTTGTCACTTCATAGCGTTCAGTGATACTTCTTTCTCTGATGTCGCTTTGGTTTGGGGTGTTAAAAAACCCCATCAACATCGGTATATAGTTAAGTCGTAGAGTATGCGGTTAACTATTCCGCATGAATGATGGAGAGACGGGATGTGGATGGCGCTAGGGGAGCTGTCTGACACTATGTGTGTACCGCCAAAATACGAACATGTCAATGAAGTAAGGGAGCAACGGTGGTGTGTTCTTTATGCTGAATTTGAACTCGCAGCATCTCACGACAAAGCTCGGTGTTCTACTACTGAGCAAAGCACAGTTCGATTGGAAACAGTACAGTCTTTCTTTCTTGTAACTAACTCTCTAACTCTCTCTCTCTCTCTCTCTCTCTCTCTCTCTCTCTCTCTCTCCTCTCTCTCTCTCTCTCTCTCTCTCCTATGTGTGTGTGTGTGTGTGTGTGTGTGTGTGTGTGTGTGTGTGTGTGTGTGTGTGTGTGTGTGTGTGTGTGTGTGTCTGTCTGTCTCTTCTCTGTGTCTGTGTCTGTGTCTGTGTGCGCGCGAATGTGTGCGTGTGTGCGCGTGCGTCTGTATGCATAAAGTGTTCTCTTTCCATTGTATTTGATTTGTTATCAAGACGAATCCCTTTTTGATTTTTCTGTTACTTTATTTTCGAAATGTTGTGGTTGTTTACATTTTTTCGAAACGTTGTGATTGTTTTTACATTTACTGAGCTATTCAGTTTGCCTCTTTAATTCCAGATTTTTTTTTCTTCTATTTCCTGGCGCCGCAAATATGATCTTGTTCCCCCGTGTCACGAAGACTGTGTTGGTGAATGTCAATAACGATATATCTTAAGTGTCTGAAGCGTCCCTCTCTCTCTCTCTCTCTCTCTCTCTCTCTCTCTCTCTCTCTCTCTCTCTCTCTCTCTCTCTCTCTCTCTCTTAGGATTGGGCCCTCGACCTTCACAATCTCCGAACTAGCCGACGTCTTCGTGAAGCGCAATGATTCAGGGTGCTGCTAGAGGAGAATGGCACATAAGGGCAATAACTCCGTGCGCTGCTACAGGAGAATGGCACATAAGGACAATAACTCAGTGTGCTGCTGTAGGAGAATGGCACATAATGGCAATAACTCTGTGCGCTGCTACAGGAGAATGGCACACAAGGGCAATAACTCAGTGTGCTGCTGTAGGAGAATGGCACATAAGGGCAATAACTCAGTGTGCTGCTGTAGGAGAATGGCACATAAGGGCAATAACTCAGTGTGCTGCTACAGAAGAATGGCACATAAGGGCAATAACTCCGTGCGCTGCTGTAGGAGAATGCCACATAAGGGCAATAACTCAGTGTGCTGCTGTAGGAGAATGGCACATTAGGGCAATGAAAACTCAGTGTGCTGCTGTAGAAGAATGGCACATTAGGGCAATGACTCAGTGTGCTGTTGTAGGAGAATGGCACATAAGGGCAATAACTCAGTGTGCTGCTGTAGGAGAATGGCACATAAGGGCAATGACTCAGTGTGCTGTTGTAGGAGAATGGCACATAAGGGCAATAACTCAGTGTGCTGTTGTAGGAGAATGGCACATCCGCCTTTAGATCCTGTGCACAGTCATGAAAACCATTAAGTGAATTCAGTCCTCCATTCCTCCCTCTCTCATTTCCCCCTCCCCCCCCTCTTCCTGCTACCCCTTCCCCTACTCCATTTTCCCCCTCCCCCCTCTTCCTGCTACCCTTCCCCAACTCCATTTCCCCCCCTCCCCCCTCTTCCTGCTACCCTTCCCCAACTCCATTTCCCCCTCCCCCCTCTTCCTGCTACCCTTCCCCAACTCCATTTCCCCCCCCCCCCTCTTCCTGCTACCCTTCCCAACTCCATTTCCCCCTCCCCCTCTCTTCCTGCTACCCTTCCCCAACTCCATTTCCCCCTCCCCCCTCTTCCTGCTACCCTTCCCCAACTCCATTACCCCCTCCCCCCTCTTCCTGCTACCCTTCTGGTGTGCTGCCTACTGGTATGCTGATGCACAGTCTGTCTTTCAGGCTGACAAGAAAGAATTAGCGGCCATCGGAGAGTCTGGAGCAGAGTATACAGGTGAAACAGAGAAGAGCAAACCCAGAAAGAAATAAACAAGAACATGAAACAAAATGCAGATATATTGAAAACAACAACAAAAAGCAACGCTAAAAGGAAAAGTAGTAAATGGCAGATAGTAGAGACAGAGAGAAAGAGAAAGAGAGAGAGAGAGAGAGAGAGAGAGAGAGAGAGAGAGAGAGAGAGAGAGAGGAGGGAGGGAGGGAGGGAGGGAGGGAAGGGTGCAGTCGCAGACACAGTCGCAGATGCAGAAATTATTTTAACAGAAAAACAGTATAGACGTTTTTTAGCGTCGTGTGTCACGCCAATCTCGAAGTGATGTGAATAATGGAGCACTCTCCTCGTCTCTCCTCTTTCCTGTCTGGAAGTGATGTGAATAATGGAGCACTCTCCTCCGTCTCTCCTCTTTCCTGTCTGGAAGTGATGTGAATAATGGAGCACTCTCCCCCGTCTCTCCTCTTTCCTGTCTGGAAGTGATGTGAATAATGGAGCACTCTCCTCCGTCTCTCCTCTTTCCTGTCTGGAAGTGATGTGAATAATGGAGCACTCTCCTCCGTCTCTCCTCTTTCCTGTCTGGAAGTGATGTGAATAATGGAGCACTCTCCTCCGTCTCTCCTCTTTCCTGTCTGGAAGTGATGTGAATAATGGAGCACTCTCCTCCGTCTCTCCTCTTTCCTGTCTGGAAGTGATGTGAATAATGGAGCACTCCTCCTCCGTCTCTCCTCTTCCTGTCTGGAAACCCTCGGACATGTCCAGGCGGGGAGCAGTCATCAGTCTCTGTTCCCTCTTTGGCTAGACGGTAGACACTCCGAGGTCACAGAGGTCACTGTGGTAGTGTAGACACTCCGAGGTCACAGAGGTCAGTGTGGTAGTGTAGACACTCCGAGGTCACACAGAGGGCTGTGTGGTAGTGTAGACACTCCGAGGTCACAGAGGTCAGTGTGGTAGTGTAGACACTCTGAGGTCACAGAGGTCTGTGTGGTTCCTGTAGACACTCCGAGTGACAGAGGTCTGTGTGGTAGTGTAGACACTCCGAAGTCACCTCTTTCCTGGTAGTGTAGACACTCCGAGGTAATGGAGCACTCTCAGTGTGGTAGTGCTTTCTCTTTCGTTTGTTCTTTATAAGTTTTGTCTGAGGTAGAGCGTTCCTGTGTTTTATATTCTTACTATCATATTCGGCTCAATAGTTTTCTTTTTGCCACTCGCTCTCTGTCTCTCTGCCTCTTTCTCTCTCCTTCCCTCCAAGTGTCTCTGTCTCTATCTCTGGTTGTCTGTCTGTCTCTCACTCATAGTCCAACTCATAATCTCTAGAGGTTGAGCACTCCTCTTCCCTCACTATAAAATTCTCTTACGTCTTAGTCACAAGCAGCAGTTCAGCGTGCCCTGACAGTGGATTGCACAAACACTTTCAGATCCCGATTAAATCCATGAAAATCAATCATTGAATTCTGTCTTTCTCCTCTTCTCTGTCTCCCCATTTCCATGTCCCAACCTTCTGCCCCCCCCCCCCCCCCCCTCTCTCCCCGCTCGTTGCCCCAAGCAACTCCTGCTGTTTAAAGCCTCTCTAGCACGTGGAAGACCAGATGAACAATGTGTGTGCTACCTCATTGCTGCTGACATTATCCTCACTACAGTCGTGGAAGACCAGATGAACAATGTGTGTCCTTCCTCATTACTGCTGGCATTATCCTCACTACAGTCGTGGAAGACAAGATGAACAATGCGTGTCCCTTCTTAGTTACTGCTGGCATTATCCTCACTACAGTCGACAGAAGACAAGATGAACAATGTGTGTCCTTCCTCATTACTGCTGACATTAAATCCCATACAGTCAAGACAGATGAACAATGTGTGTCTTTCCTCATTACTGCTGGCATTATCCTGTACTCGTGGAAGACAAGATGAACATGTGTGTCCTTCCTCATTACTGCTGGCATTATCCTCACTACAGTCGTGGAAGACAAGCTGAACAATGTGTGTCCTTCCTCATTACTGCTGGCATTATCCTCACTACAGTCGTGGAAGACAAGATGAACAATGTGTGTCCTTCCTCATTACTGCTGGCATTATCCTCACTACAGTCGTGGAAGACAAGATGAACAATGTGTGTCCTTCCTCATTACTGCTGGCATTATCCTCACTACAGTCGTGGAAGACAAGCTGAACAATGTGTGTGTCCTTCCTCATTACTGCTGGCATTATCCTCACTACAGTCGTGGAAGACAAGATGAACAATGCGTGTCCTTCCTCATTACTGCTGGCATTATCCTCACTACAGTCCAGGCTCCCCCTCATACAGCCGCACTCAGTTAGTCTCGTCATCGTAGTTTTCAGTTCTGATTGGTTCTCAGACAGCAGCTGTCTTGTCATCGTAGTTGTCACTTCTGATTGGTTCTCAGAGAGCAGCTGTCTTGTCATCGTAGTTGTCACTTCTGATTGGTTCTCAGAGAGCAGCTGTCTTGTCATCGTAGTTGTCACTTCTGATTGGTTCTCAGAGAGCAGCTGTCTTGTCATCGTAGTTTTCAGTTCTGATTGGTTCTCAGACAGCAGCTGTCTTGTCATCGTAGTTGTCACTTCTGATTGGTTCTCAGAGAGCAGCTGTCTTGTCATCGTAGTTGTCACTTCTGATTGGTTCTCAGAGAGCAGCTGTCTTGTCATCGTAGTTTTCAGTTCTGATTGGTTTTCAGACAGCAGCTGTCTTGTCATCGTAGTTGTCACTTCTGATTGGTTCTCAGAGAGCAGCTGTCTTGTCATCGTAGTTGTCACTTCTGATTGGTTCTCAGAGAGCAGCTGACAACAGACTGTCCGTAGGGAAGCTAATGCTGTTTATCAAAACTCCCTCCGGTCGGTTGTGGATGTATTTGGTGCCCTTCATTCATAATGAGAGAGAGAGAGAGAGAGAGAGAGAGAGAGAGAGAGAGAGAGAGAGAGAGAGAGAGAGAGAGAGAGACAGAGAGAGAGAGAGAGAGTTTACTGGTCTCGCCAGCCTTAGACCAGAAATAACCTTTTCTGGCAGCATTCAGCAGATCCTGAAATAAACCGGACTGTGAAGTTCTCTCTCACCTTTTTCAAAAAACACGTATTGTACAGCGGTACTGTATATACGTATGACGTTATACTGTAGGTTGCATTATGATATTGAGGACCTGCTCCTGATAAAAGAGCTGATGCACACCAAATTCATGGTGATTTTACGATCATCAGTGGGAATGGATTCAGTGCTATAGAGTTCCATTCTAGTCTAAGACGTCTAAACAGGACTGTCCATCCAAGCACAGCCAGTCTGAGAGAAACAAGCAGTAACAGTGTTGGTTAAGGACGTTGACCAGTTCTCAAAGAATTGAATTTCAACAATGCAGGAATCCCAACTTTGAATTCCCTTTTCTGTTCATTGAATGTCTTGTCCGGAGCTGGCCATGGCTGCCTAATTCCTCACATTTTTGTCAATGTGTATTCACGCTGTTCCAGGCGAATCCTCTCTGACACTAACAATCACACCATGGTTGTTCAGTCTTCCTATTCATCCCGCACAGCATGCACTGCAGCTCTGGTTGGAGGACGCTGGCCGGGACAAAATGAAAGCATAAAGGACTGTGATGATGCTCGACCCAGGTGGAACTGACGCCGAAGGGAAAACCTGAATAGGAAAAAGAAGAGCGGCCTTCATCACACTCAGAAACATCTGGCCATCTTGACTGATCACCGCCAGCACGAACATCCTCCCTTTTCAACTCAAACATCAAATCTGTCTTCTGACACAGACCAGAGGCCTGCAGAACCACAAAGACCACCATGCACAAACTGCAGACCTTCATCAACAGCTGCCAGCAAAAGATCCTCCACATCCACTGGCCAGAGACAATAAACAACAAAGAGAGCTGTGGAAAAGAACTAACCAGCTGCCAGTAGAACAGGACATCTGGAAAAGAAGATGGCGGTGGATAGGGCACACCCTCTGATAGCTAGCTCCGGGACGACACCATCAGAAACGATCTGGCCTAGAATCCTCAAGACAAGAGAAAGCAAGGACCAAGTAACACCTGGAGGTGGGACATGGAGTCGGACTCCAGGCAGAGGGACCACAGGTGGGGAGAAATAGAGAAGATTGCCCAGGACCGTGGTCGTGTTGGCGAGCAGCTATTGATAGCCTATGCTGTGGCAAAAGCAACGGGCCAAAGAGAGAAAGAAGAGAGGTACTTGAACCCACAATCTCTATGCCACAACCCCTTATGGTTACACACCTGCATCGGAGAGGCTAGGTACCAGCGCAAGGCTTTGATAGGAATGGTCTTTATACATGTGTGTCTAACACCAAGAAGCTTCACACAGTCTCATCTCGATTTAATGCTTTAAATGATGTGAATAGTTAAAACGCCCCTCCTCCCCATTCCCTTCTGTCCGGTTGGTTTGGAATTCCTTCTGAATGTACAGCAATGAGATGACCTTACTTTGTGATGAGCGTCTCTCCCCCTGCCTTCCTGTCTTCTCCACTTCGCCCATCCCACTGACCAACATGCTAAATTCTTGTCTCCTTGCTCTCTATCTTTTCTTTTCTTTCCCCTTTTCCCCTCTTTAGTTTCTTTCATCTGTTCTTTCATGCTTACCACTGATGCCTTCTGAATTGGGGGTTTAATGAGGTCTGTGTGCTTTGAAAAAAGTGTGTGTGTGTGTGTGTGTGTGTGTGTGTGTGTGTGTGTGTGTGTGTGTGTGTGTGTGTGTGTGTGTGTGTGTGTGTGTGTGTGTGTGTGGTGTGTGTGTGTGTGTGTGTGTGTGTGTGTGTGTGTGTGTGTGTGTGTGTGTGTGTGTGTGTGTGTGCGTGCGTGTGCGTGTGAGTGTGTGTGCCAGTGTGTGTATATGTGTGTGTGTTGGAGAGAGAGAGAGAGAGAGAGAGAGAGAGAGAGAGAGAGAGAGAGAGAGACAGACAGACAGACAGACAGAGAGACAGACAGACAGACAGAGAGAGAGAGTTCATGTTCCAGCAAGCAGAAAGGACCAAAAGGGAGACACTGTTCCATCTTCCCTTGGCGGTCAGAACGACTTCAGCAGCAGTCCTGCAGAAGCCGGAAATACACAAGTTAGCAGAACTCTCGGACAGTGTACCTACCATCCCTCCCAGAAGGAACAACAGACTGATGTCTGCATCACCCTGCTTTACATGCCCAGAGGGAGAGGAGGGAGGGGGGAGGAGGTCTTCCAAATAGCAGAGAGTAGGGAAGAGTGTTCCATTATTCAAAAGTACTCCAAGCCTTGCTCGGCACCAGACAGTGAAGAGTGTTAATCGTTCCTCTTCAGTCACTAGGCTGGTTGTGGGTGTTACGCCTGTCTACCAGCGCACTGATTCACAGTCTTTCTCACAGACTGATAAGGACAATTCCGGGGCCGTTTGAGATCTTGCAAAATGGAATGGAGATGGAGCAGAGGAAAAACAAACACAAGAAGCAAACAAAACAAAGAAACAAACAAACGAAACAAAGAAACAAAAAAGACAGATATTTACGTATTCATGATAAGAAACAGGGGGGGAAAGGAACAAAAAGGGGGATGAAAACAAAGTCAGAAGGCATGAAGAGAGAGAGAAGGAGAGACAGACAGACAGACAGACAGACAGACAAACAGACACACAGACAGACAGACAGACAGACAGACAGACGCAGATGCAGACATTTATTTTTGCAGAAGAATAGTATGCACATTTCTGCGTTGTGCGCCACGCAAACTTGGAGTGATGTGAATAATGGAGCACTCTCCTCCGTCTCTCTCCTCTTTCCTGTCTGGAAGTGATGTGAATAATGGAGCACTCTCCTCCGTCTCTCCTCTTTCCTGTCTGGAAGTGATGTGAATAATGGAGCACTCTCCTCCGTCCTCTCCTCTTTCCTGTCAGGAAGTGACATGAATAATGGAGCACTCTCCTCCGTCTCTCCTCTTCCTGTCTGGAAGTGATGTCCGAATAATGGAGCACTCTCCTCCGTCTCTCCTCTTTCCTGTCTGGAAGTGATGTGAATAGTGAGCACTCCTCCTCCTCCGTCTCTCCTCTTTCCTGTCTGGAGAGGTGATGTGAATAATGGAGCACTCCTCTCCTCCGTCTCTCCTCTTTCCTGTCTGGAAGTGATGTGAATAATGGAGCACTCTCCTCCGTCTCTCCTCTTTCCTGTCTGGAAAACCTCGGACATGTCCAGGCAGGAAATGAGTCATCAGTCTCTGCTCCCTCTTTGGCCACACGGTAGACACTCCGAGGTCACAGAGGTCAGTGTGGTAGTGTAGACATTCCGAGGTCACAGAGATCAGTGTGTGGTAGTGTAGACACTCCGAGGTCACAGAGGTCAGCGTGGTAGTGTAGACACTCCAAGGTTACACAGGTCTGTGATAGTGTGGTGGTGCTTTGTAGTACTTTTCTGTTCGTTTGTACTTCTGAAGTCGTTTCGACAGAGGTAGATCAGTCAGCATCCCCTGTGTGAGTTGTCGTCTTTCTCTTAGGCTGGACTCCCTCTCTGTCTGTCTGTCTGTCTGTCTGTCTGTCTCTCTCTCTCTCTCTCTCTCTCTCTCTCTCTCTCTCTCCTCTCTCTCTCTCTCTCTCTCTCTGTGCATAGCATACTCTCTGTTATAGTTGTAGAATTAACTGATATGTTATCACTAGTGTATTGCTTTCATGCTCACAATCAGTTGTAGTCATAATCATCACCATCGTCATCAGAGTCATCATAATTCTCATCATTGTCCTTGTAGTTGTCGCCATCGTCATCTTCCATGGGATATGTGTTTACATTCAACCTCATGTAGTCACTTTCATCAATCGCAACAGCTGCAACTGATCAAGGAATGGCACTTTATATTGTGTCTGACATCATAACCAATTGCACCCCAATCCCAAAGATGTCACACTTCCCTCCCGCTCATCCACTGTTATGTTAGTAATGTCACCGTGTTCTCTCTCTCTCTCTCTCTCTCTCTCTCTCTCTCTCTCTCTCTCTCTCTCTCTCACACACACACACACACACACACACACACACACACACACACACACACACACACCTCTCACTATTCAGGCTCGGAATTTGCACTCATTGTTTCCACTATCACAACTCTGTGTTTCAACATATCAGGCGTTTATCACTTTTTCAACAAAGGAAAACTGCGTTTATGGATGCATGGGATTCTGGAGGGAGAGGGGGCAGTGGGTAGGGAGGGTGAGAGCGGTAGAAGTGCTGTTTCTGTAGCGTAAATCCCTGCTTTTGAAAAATGCTGCGCAGTAGGAACAAGACTCAGCCACGTTCAGGAAATGAACTGTACTATAGGCGAAAGTCGTTGAAAGTGGAGATGAGCGTTGAGCCATTTACAACAAACTTGATATGCTTTTTCCGCATCATGTTCTCTCAGGGAGGCGCAGCTGTACACAGTGCTACATGACAGGATTGTACGGCTTTCGCTGAAAAAAGGGAGGGGGGG
Organism: Conus betulinus; assembly: GCA_016801955.1. Classification (NCBI taxonomy): domain Eukaryota; kingdom Metazoa; phylum Mollusca; class Gastropoda; order Neogastropoda; family Conidae; genus Conus; species Conus betulinus. Next base: position 110,865 of record JADBJO010003261.1, read on the forward strand.
GGGGGGGGGAGTCGAAGGCGGGGATCGGGTTGTGGTGGGGGTGGGAGCGGGGAGGGTGTAATATTCATGTTTTCAAAGACATTTACCTTACGGCGTTACCTTACGACTTTTTTTTCTCTCACGTTCTATTTAAAAAGACGAATTTTGAAATGTCTTCTTTTCTCTGATGACTTCTTTATAGTGCGATTTGTTTCTTGTTCTTCAATTTGGGAGGGGAGGAACTGGGTTTTCAAAACACCTGGGCACACCTACATATTGCTGTCCTTTCAATTCCTGGTCCAGGCTGAAGTGTATGAGGGTATGATGGAAAGTGACGATAGGGGTTGGAGGGAGGATACATACACACAATCAAGTGTTTCTATAACTTTTAATATTTTTGTCTATTTATCTGAAATGCACGTTTCAAGATTTCCTCTTTTAGATGATGAAATAGAGCCAAAGATGGTTGGGGTTGTGGGTGGATTGGTGGCATGTGCTTGTGTGTAAATGGAGGAAGGGGTTTGGGTGTATGCAACCCACACGGTCTCCCTTCCCTGCCCCCCCACCCCTTACCCACGTCTAGAACAAGATGGATGACAAAGAGACAGACTGACTGACGATTGTAAAACAACTTCCTGAGATACCAATAAAATATGTTCCCCCTCAACAAACTGAACAGTGCAAGAATAGTTAAGCCGCCCCCCCCCCCCCCCCCCCCCCCCCTACCCCCTCCCCTCCGTTTCTGGAAATCTTGATAGCCACGGGGAAAACGATAAAACAGACTAAACAAAAAACAAATATAGGCACCCCATCCTTCTCTCTTAGAAATCTACATAAAATGTGGGGGGCTGGGGTGGGAGGAGAGGGGATGATAACACAGAGAAGCAAAACAAAACAAACGTAGCTATTTAACCCATCCTTCAACAAACAAACGTAGGCTATTTAACCCATCCTTCAACAAACAAACGTAGGCTATTTAACCCATCCTTCAAAAAACAAACGTAGGCTATTTAACCCCCTTCAACAAACAAACGTAGGCTATTTAACCCATCCTTCAAAAAACAAACGTAGGCTATTTAACCCATCCTTCAACAAACAAACGTAGGCTATTTAACCCATCCTTCAATTTGGCAAAGTTGGAATAAGAGCAAGTGGTGCGGTGGAGTAATGCAAGTGGAAAAAAAAACAAAAGTAGGTAAATGACATTTCAATTCTTGATATCTTGATAAGGTCTCAGGGGGCGGGGGATAATACAAGAGAAACAAAGAAAGTGGATGTGAGTAAATTATCCTTCTGGTCTAGATATCTTGATAAAGTCCACGAGAAAAAGAGAAAAAAAACCCTGATGTAGGTAGCACATCCTTCAGGTGCTGAAATCACTCTGCGACAAAGCAATGACCATTATTAATACGGACCTCAGGAGGCAAAACCTTGAAGCATATGTCAATTCTGGACAAAGCAATGACCATTATTAATACGGACCTCAGAAGGCCACATCTTGAAGCCTATGTCCGATTTGGACATGCACGTTCCAGCACCATGGAAGTGACTTGGAACAGTGCAGAATCTCCTCTAGTGGGTGACCTCCTGATGGCCTGTGATTCATCGCTCGTTGTAGAGTGCTGGTGCTGTGGCTGTGTCAAAACAGACCTGGGTGTGGTTGTGCGTAAACGAAGGCTGAAAGAGCAGCGTGGGAGGAATAGCACAGGGCTGACACTTCAGATACACCGACAAACATGTCAACAACAGCCAAGAACAACTCAGCAACCTGCTAACTATATGAAATATCAGCAAACTGACTTTACCAAACATTTAAACTGACCCCACCTATCTACAGATCAATCAACACACACATTCATACATCCTTCTGACTTTTCGTCAGTGACTGAGAGACAATCACTTACACAGAAAGCGCATCGTGCAAAAAAAGACCCCCCCCCCCCCCCCCTCTCTCCCCCCAACATTTATGTCTGATTTTCAGAAATGACTGTCATCGCAAATCTTGTCGTAAACTGATTTGTTTTGAAAGTCTGTTTGCATGCTGCATATAAGTAGAGCGATCTCACACACGTATTTATTTCTGAGAGATGAGAGAGAGAGAGAGAGAGAGAGAGAGAGAGAGAGAGAGAGAGAGAGGAGAGAGAGAGGGAGAGAACGCAGAGAACGCACTGAATACTGATATTATTAATCTAAGTAGCTTTGCAGCTCTGACGACATGAGGCTCCAAATCAAACAGCCGTAACAAACGCAGTGCAAAACACGAACCCAATGCAAAATGTTTTCCAATCGCTCAATCTTTAGCAAGATTATTAGAAGAAATCGTAGACGTAAACAACTTCACCAACAACAGAAGCTTTCCCATGTGTCCCTTCGAATTTGTATTCATTTAGAGAGAGAGAGAGAGAGAGAGAGAGAGAGAGAGAGAGAGAGAGAGAGAAGAGAGAGAGAGAGAGAGAGAGAGAGAGAGAGTGTGTGTTTGGAAAAGAACACGTTTCACAGTTTGCCTCTCTCGGCCAAAGTTCAAAGGAATTAATGGCCTCTAATAAGTGTCCTGAACACAAGTGTTACAACGATGTTAAAAGAGGGCGCTGAACCATACTCACGATGATCGATCAGCACATAAATAGCTGGGATGGCTTTGACTCGGAGCAGAAATCGACTCTGGAAATCTGCAACGCGGACTTTGATTGTTTAGCACTGGAACAATCAATCACGGTTCCTGCTGTTGAGGTGAAACCGAGAGCATCAAAGGCACACGCGCACGCACACACACACGCGCACACACACACACACACACACACACACACACACACACACAAGTACGACACACACACACACACACACACACACACACACACACAGTACACACACACACAGCGTGTGCACACACACTCACGTGCGTGTGCGTGCGTGTGCGTGCGTGCGTGCGTGCGTGCATGTGTGTGTGTGTGTGTGTGTGTGTGTGTGTGTGGGGTGTGCGGGGTGGCTGCCTGTGCGTGTGTATGCACGTGTGTGCGTGTGTCCTCATGCTATTGTTTGGGGTCTTGTTATCTCATCGCTAACTTGAGCTCAAATACAAGTGTGAAGTGTGAATATATATCCGTGACTCTGGTACCTAACGGAAACGTTTTCTCTCCATCTCTACGTGATGTTTAAGAATCGAAGACATTATCTCAGACGCCAAAAGCCATTTCTGCCATCCTGACGGCGTTGGGTGCTGACTGAGCATTGGCAGCACAGTGTAGTGCACCCTTGAACACCTCCATTCAGATCGTCACAAACTGCCAACGGTTCTTTCGAACTTTAGCTAAAGGTTTTTTTTTTTTTCTTTCTCTGTCAAGTCTCTTTCACTCTCCCTCCCTTCCTCCCTCTCTCTCTCTCTCTCTCTCTCTCTCCTCTCTCTCTCTCTCTCTCTCTCTCTCTCTCTCTCTCTCTCTCTCTTTTTTTTCCCACACACACACAAACGCGCACGCGCGCGCGCGCGCGCACGTATACACACAGAGAGAGAGATGCACATATACATTTGGACAGAGAGAGAGACAGAGACAGAGACAGATATACAGACAGCTAGAGACCGAGACAGAGAGACAGGGAAAGGGACAGAGACAGAGATAAAAATTGCTTCAGTTCTGCAACTACAGCAAATACAACAGCAGCCACAACAGAAGCACCTCTGTGCAAGATAACAGCAACAAACGCATTTCTCTACTTTATACTTACATCAATGTAAAAGATGATAATGACACTATTGGCATTCCTAACGGGAGAAACTCGGTTGTATTGATGAGGCCCGCCGTATACAAATAGATATATAAATAGAGAGAGCTGTATCAATCAATGCAGGAATGAACTCTCTCATCCACTTTCTTTCTTTCATCTCAGTTCTTCTCTTCCTCTTCCTTTTTTTCGTCCTTCTCCTCCTTCTCCCCGTCCTCTCCCTCTCTTCTCTTAGTGTTCCTTCTCCCCCACCCCCTCTCTTTGTCCCTCCTCCTCTTTCTCCCTCCCTGCCACTCTCTCTCTCCTCTAACCGCCCCCTCCTCCTCCTCCTCCTCCTCCGCTTCCTCTCACTGCTCTTTTCGTCCTTCGCTATTTCACTTTCGTTTCAAAATGTTGATTTTACAAGGAGTTCAAATCAAGCCTAATCTTGAAATATCACCCCTCCCCTTCACTTTTGGCGCCCCCCTCTCCCCCCCCTGTCTCTGTCTGTCTGACTGT
>JADBJO010003261.1:120058-125058 GCA_016801955.1 Conus betulinus
TTGGCAGAGAAGTGAAAAGCTCTGAGACTGAGAAATCACCACGAGTACTTATCGAGTAAAGTGAAGCGTATTGTAGAGTTAACCAGGATTATGTCATCAGAACGTTCATGTTCCACACAATAGAGTCTTCTTGTTCAGACATCTGCCTGCCCCCCATCCTCGTGTGTGTGTCTCTTCAACGCTAAACTCTTCTCTGCCTTCTACTGTTCTGGCGTTCTTTAGTTCACTCTTTCTTCGGTGCTTACCAGGAAAACAATGTGTTCACCAGCATTTAGGAAGTGTGTCAGCATGATTGCACAAAGACCATTTAACTGATTGTCACAAAACTTGGTCGGATGACGGAATCTATCCAAGGGGATACAATCCTTTACTTTCTGCACAGGGCATACGGTGCGGATCCAGGATCCGTTCGACCATAGTGGATATCTGGCCTCAAGAGATATCCTTCTAATATCTTTACATAGTTTGGTTGTAGCTTCTAATATCTTCATATGGTTGTAGCTATGCTCATGGTGGTTCAGACTTACATCCATACATTAACTAGCAAGGTATTACCGTTTGCTCACTGGATTTGTGAATGTCAGCTTGTTGTTAAGCCAGTGCTGTAGGGCAGGTGGTGCAAGATTAGTTTTTTTGAAATAAATGAAAGAAGCGAATACACATGTCTCCTTATTCTTTGGGCCTGCATAATCAACAGCCCACGGGCTAGAGCAAAACCCCCCACCATTCTTAAAGTAGCCTATGCTGGAGTATGCTCACACAATCTCACATTTCACACGCACACACGCACGCGCATGCACCCTCGTGCTCACCACACGCACACGCACACAGGTTTATGCTCACGTATACCATGTACACACACACACACACACACACACACACACACACACACACACACACACACACACACAAACTCATCCGTTCACACGAACCCCCCCCCCCCCCCCACACACACACACACACATACACACACACGCACACGCATGCATGCACACACACACACACACACACACACACACACACACACACACACACACACACACACACACACCACATTTTACGTAAACACATAGAACACTATGATTCTGGCAGAGACATTGCTGGGTAGATAGATACTCACGGTCTGACCATGGGGTTGAAGTAATACCCAGATCAGAGATCTGCTACGTCATGTCCATCAGATCCTCATTTCAAATCCTTTCATCTTAACAAAATTTAAATGGAATTATCAGCGAACCGCCAACAAAACGTAGACAAACGAACCACAAGACAAAACACGACGCGTTTCGACCTCTTAGGTCTTCTTCAGGCAAGATACAAAACACTCAGGACAACGAAAATGAACGAGCAATCACTTCTCTTCATTCACTTCAGCGCAAGATGGGCGCTGAATGAAAACGAGGCTGTCAAGAAGGAGTCAATGTGTGAGTCGAGGTGGTAATGATGATAGTTACATTACTGATGGGGATAATGATAATGGTAATGATCATGATCAAAATATTAAAAAGAATGAAGAAAGACAGGATTACTACCACTTTTGGTAATAATATGGCAATGGCAGTTGTACTATGGGGGGGAGGGTAGTGTGTTTAGAGGATTCTTAAACAGCGTGGTTGCCGTCGCAACGGTCTTAGTGGTGAAGGTGATGGTGATGTTAATGGCAGTGATGGTAATATCAATAATAACGATTGTATTGATGATAATGATGATGATGCTAGCAACTATAGCACCGGTAATGGTAATAAGAGTACTGATAATAAAAGCATGATACAGAAACATAGTATAAAAAAAAAAGAGAAAAGAGGGGAAAAAATTGATAACAATAATATTGATAATAGTGTCTGGGTATGCATGATACGAACTTAATACCTATTCAAACAGCTATTGTTGTGTAGTTGTGGGAATAAGGTGTACACACTGCAGCAACAAAGATAGCTATATCTGCAAATCTTTGGACGGATGACAGACACTAAGCAGCAACACAAATAACGATCTTCATATATTTGTAAAGATGTTTACTTAGCAACAATAAAAGACAGCAATCACCGTGCGTCGTGGAAGGCATGGTACACACTTAGCAGCAGAACAAACAACGGTCACAGTATGATTGCGGAGGTATGTATGTATGCACTAATCAGCAGTAAAAGCAGCCGTCACCGCATTTCATTTGAAGCTTGGTACGTGCTTAGCAGCAATGCAGTTACTCGTCGGTGTATGTCTGATGAAGCATGTTAAATAATCATCTGAGCCATGCGTGTATATCAGTAAAGGGATAATCAACCTTTAACAGCAATGCAAACGGCACCCAGTGTATATCCCAGGATAAAGCAGCCTGAAGACAGTCTTGGAGGCGATCTTTAAAGAACCGGTTTCTCCGCAAGTTTCCCCTTTCCCTTCCTGTCTGGAACCCCGACCTCTGACATTATGAAGTAAGGAGACTGAGTCATTGAATCTGAGGTTCGTCCAGTCCGTGCTTTTTTTCACCACCATCTCTTTGACTCTCTGCCTGCCTGTCCCTCACTGCCCCCCCTCTCCTCGTCCGAACTCCCCACTCCCTGTATCTCTCTGTTTCTTTTAGCCTGTCTGTCTGTGCCTCTGTCTGTCTGTCTGTCATGTGACTGTCTGTCTGTCTGCTTGTCTGTCTATCAGTCTAGCTGTCTGCCTGTCTGTCTCTCTCTCTCCCATTTTTCAAGCCTTAGAATTCTCACACTTCTGGATGAGAGAGAGAGAGAGAGAGAGAGAGAGAGAGAGAGAGAGAGAGAGAGAGAGAAGGGTTGGGTGGGGGTGGGGTAGGTAGACAAACAAACAGACAAGCGCAGAAAGAAAGAGAGAAAGAGAAAGCAACAGAGAGAGAAACGTTGTGAAGGAGGGACACATATAGGGAAAGAGAGATGGAGAGATAGACAGAGAGAGAGAGAGAGTGTGTGTGTGTGTGTGTGGGGGGGGGGGGGATTGAGAGAGAGGAATTGAGAGAAAGAAGGGAGTATTGTGTGTGTGTGTGTGTGTGTGAGAGAGAGAGAGAGAGAGAGAGAGAGAGAGAGAGAGAGAGAGAGAGAGAGAGAGAGAGAGAGAGAGAGCTTTTTTTTTTTTTTTGCAGAAGAATAGTATACGCATTTTAGCGTCCTGCGCCAAGCAAGTCTGGAAGTGATGTGAATAATGGAACACTCTCCTCCGTCTCTCCTCTTTCCTGTCTGGAAACCCTCGGACATGTCCAGGCAGGAAAGGAAATGAAGTCATCAGTCTATGCTCCCTCTTTGGCCACACGGTAGACACGCCGAGGTCACAGAGGTCAGTGTGGTAGTGTAGACACCCCGAGGTCACAGAGATCAGTGTGGTGGTGTAGACACTAGGAGGTCGCAGAGGTCAGTGTGGTAGTGTAGACACCCCGAGGTCACAGAGATCAGTGTGGTGGTGTAGAGACACTCCGAGGTCACAGAGGTCAGTGTGGTAGTGTAGACACTCCGAGGTCAACAGAGGTCAGTGTGGTAGTGTAGACACCCCGAGGTGACAAAGGTCTGTGTGGCAGTGTAGATACTCCGAGGTCACAGAGGTCAGTGTGGTGGTGTAGACACTCCGAGGTCACAGAGGTCAGTGTGGTAGACACTCTGAGGTCACAGAGGTCAGTGTGGTGGTGCTTTTCTGTTCGTTTGTACTTCTGAAGTCGTTTCGACAGAGGTAAATTGGATAGCGTCTCTTGAGTTGTTTCGTATCGTTTGTATTAATGTCGCAGCCTTTATCTGTTTCCCTTTTTACTCTCTCTCTCTCTCTCTCTCTCTCTCTCTCTCTCTCTCTCTCTCTCTCTCTCTCTCTCTCCTCCCCCCCCCCCCCCCCTAATACACCCCCCTCTTTGTGTTCACACCCCTTTTTGTTTTCTGGTTTTTTTCTTTTGTTTGTTTTTCTTTTTTTTTTTTGGTTCTTTCTTTTTCTTTCTTTCTTTCTTTCTTTTCATTCTTTCTTCCTTTTCTTTCTTCTTCTTTTTTTCCTTTGTTTCGTTCTTTCTTGTTTTCATTCTTTTTTTCTTTCTTTTTTTTTCTCTTTCTTTCTTTCTTTTTTCTTTCTTTCGACACCAATGCTTCGTTGTTAACAACGTTCCTTCTTTCTTTCTATTAGTATCTCCGCCGCAACCTAACTTTGCTTCTCACTATCTCTTTGTTTCGTTCCTTATTTCGCCAGTGAATGTTATTCCCAGCTTCATCCGCCCCCACCCTGCAGTCCTCAATCTTCCTTTTCTTTCACGCTCTGTTTTGTTTCCATATTTGTTGTGGCTGTCAAACTATTACTTGATGCGTTAAACTGATTTTGGTTTGGATCACGTGAGGTGAACCTTTTTTTCTGTCTTGAGGATTCATCTTGTTACAGAGAAAGGTAGTTGTACAATCTGAAGGGATTTGATTTAGATGTGGCATGTATGAGATTGAATTCTCCAATGAAAACTGCTTCCGGTTGAGAACATCTTTTATTGGCTTTAGTATCTCCCTTTCTTCTTCTACTTCTCCTCCTCCTCGCCCCCCCCCCCCCCCCCTCCTCCTCCTCCTCTTCCACCTCCCTTCTTACCTCCTACGCATCCTTCTCTCCTCACCTTCTCCTCCTCCTCCTCCTGCTCCATCTTCTTCTTACACACACACACACACACACACACACACACACACACACACACACACACACACACACATACATATATATATATATATATATATATATATATATATATATATATATATATATATATATATATATATATATATATATATATATATATATATTACAGCCAAAAACACATTTCCCCTGACTGCTTCGTTTAATTGTTTGAACTCACGGCCCTGATCGTGTAACTCAGCGTACTGTAGAAAGCAGGACACAAGAACTACTTCTCTGACTGTATTTCCTCTGGGTGTATCACTCGTCAACCTGAGCTGTCAGAAACTACTTACATTATATTTTTTATCCGCACATCTCTCTGGGATCTCATCGTTACGACATTAATCTGGCCTTGGCTCCTG
>JADBJO010003261.1:130058-135058 GCA_016801955.1 Conus betulinus
TCCACAGGATCACGTAAAATCCCACAGAACTGATGATCACGAAGCATTGAGGGAGGATGAAATGTAAAGTTTTTTTTTTTAGAATCTGTGGTGAGGATCGAATCAAAGCTGGAACCAGGATCCGTTGGACTTTGGAGGAGATCCAGGCTTCACGAATGCATCTGTGGCTTCGTTCATATGACTGTGGCTGTTCCATATGTATGCTGTAACCATGTCCGTAGTTCGAACATCCGTGTTGCTACTTGTAACGTGCTGATGCCTATTTGTTGGATTAAAGAACATATTTTGTTCTGAAGCCAAATACCGTAAAACAGCTCTTGTTATATGAATAAATGAATCGAGTCCATTGATGAATGAAAGGAAGACCTTTCACTTTTTGTGCTTACAGAATCAATACACAGCCCAAGAGGCGTGAACATTACACTGTTCTTAACATCGCAATACATCTTATTCTGAAACCAGGCGACACATATACACAGTGGCAAACTAAAAATGAGACAGCCTTCAGTACATCTCCAGAGGGATGATACACACTTACGAGCAGCACAGACAGCCATGAGTGTAGGGTGATACACACTGAACAGCAGCACAGACAGCCATGAGTGTAGAGTGTGATACACACTGAAGAGCAGCACAGACAGCCATGAGTGTGGGGTGATACACACTGAACAGCAGCACAGACAGCCATGAGTGTAGAGTGATACACACAGCAGCACAGACAGCCATGAATGTAGGGTGATACACACTGAGCAGCAGCACAGACAACCGTGAGTGTAGAGTGATACACATTGAACAGCAGCACAGACAGCCATGAGTGTAGGGTGATACACACTGAACAGCAGCACAGCCAGCCATGATGTAGGGTGATACACACTGAACAGCAGCACAGACAGCCATGAGTGTAGAATGATACACACTCATTGAACAGCAGCACAGACAGCCATGAGTGTAGGGTGATACACACTGAACAGCAGCACAGACAGCCATGAGTGTAGGGTGATACACTCTTAAGAGCAGCACAGACAGCCATGAGTGTAGAGTGATACTTACGAGCAGCACAGACAGCCATGAGTGTAGAGTGATACACACTGAACAGCAGCACAGACAGCCATGAGTGTAGAGTGATACACACTGAACAGCAGCAGAGACAGCCATGAGTGTAGAATGATACACACTGAACAGCAGCACAGACAGCCATGAGTGTAGGGTGATACACACTGAACAGCAGCACAGACAGCCATGAGTGTAGAGTGATACACACTGAAGAGCAGCACAGACAGCCATGAGTGTAGAGTGATACACACTGAACAGCAGCACAGACAGCCGTGAGTGTGGGATGATTCACTCTCACTGGTGATACAGACAGCCATCGGCGTATGTCTGAAGGGGGGATAATACCCATGTACCAGTAACACAAGTAGCCATCGATGTGTGTTTGAAGAGGGATATTAAACGCTTAGCAGCAATGCATACAGCAATAATTTGTATGACTGTTAACAAATGATTTTCACATAGCAGCTGTTTCAAACAGCTATTGCTGTATGTCCAAGGGGGTATGATATACGTTTAGCAGCAATACAAAACACCTACAGCTGTGAGTCTGTGGAGAGATGGCATACACGTAACAGCAATAGAAAAAGCAGTTATTGTATGTCTGTGGAGATAGCCACTTTGCAGCAACACAACTAGCTTTCACTATGTGTCTGTGTGAGCATGATACACATTTAGCAGCAATACAAACATTCTTTGCCCCATAGTGGGGGGGGGGGGGGGGGCATGGTATACACTCAGCAACAATACACGTAGCCATTGGTGAATGTTTATGATGGTATGGTATACACACTCAGCAGCAACACAAACAAAACTATCACAGTTTGTCTGTGAAAGCAGTGTCTACATTTAGCAGCAATACAAACAGCAGTCGAAGTCTGTTTCTTGAGGTATGGCAGACACTAACATGCAATGACACTAGCCGTCTGTAGGTCTGTGAAGGGTGGTACACGCCAAGTAGCAAAACCATCACTTGCCAGTGTACGTCTGCTGAGAACTGTTAAATCCTGAGCATTGCTATGGTCGTTTCCCTATGTCTGAAGGAGGATGCGCATTTACCAGCAGCACTGGGACCACCCTCAGAGGTTAGAGCTTACCGACCGTCCTGGAGGTTCTCAACAAAGTGATTTGAATAATTGATCTCTCTGCCCTTCTCTCTCTTTTCCCTCCTGTCTAAAGCGCCGGCCCCTGACATTATAAAGTAAGTAGATGGAGTCGTTAGATCAATAGTTTTGTCTTGGCCGGCCAATTCTGTTATCGTTTCTGTCTGTGTCTCTGTCTGTCTCCCAGTACTCTCCCCCCCTATTTCTCTTCTCTCTCTCTCTCTCTCTCTCTCTCTCTCTCCTCTCTCTCTCTCTCTCTCACACAACACTCTCACACACACACACACACACACACACACACACACACACACACACACACACACGCACGCACGCACGCACGCACGCACGCACGCACGCACACACACACACACACACACACACACACACACACACACACACACAGTCTCTCTCTCTTTCTCACAGTCTCTCTCTCAATCTCTTTCTCACAGTCTCTCTCTCAGTTCTTCGAATGAGACTATAAACCGAGGTTCCGTGTGTGAACGCACGCATAATATCTTGCACACACGTAAAATCCCATCACCAACTTTCGGAAGAGAAGGCCAGTTGGCCGTTGGTATGGATGACACGTTACACATAGCATGCAGCCTGCGTGAGAAAATGGAAAGAATGAAGGAAGTAAGAAAATGAGTGATCGATATTGAACGATATTGACTGGATGACACGGGAAACGACTGAATGAAGCGCCAGCTGGCAGCTCTTCAGTCTCGGCACTACCCAGGTAGGCAGCCCGTTGTGTAAACGAGTGTCGCTTGTAAAGCGCTTAGAGCTTGGGCTCTAGCCGAGAATAGGCGCTATATAAGTATTCATTATTATTATTATTATTAATCTCTCAATCTCTCTCTCTCTCTCTCTTTCTCAATGAATCTCTCTCAGGTCTCTCTCTCTCTCTCTCTCTCTCTCTCTCTCTCTCTCTCTCTCTCTCTCTCTCTCTCTCTGTCAGTCTCTGTCTCTCTCTCAATCTCTCTCTCTCTCTCTCTCTCTCTCTCTCTCTCTCTCTCTCTCTTCTCTCTCTCTCTCTCTCTCTCTCTCTCTCCTCCTCTTCCGTTTCCTGTGATTTCTTCATTTTTTTCATTCTTTGTTCTTTATATTTCTATCACAATTTCCCCGTCCTTCCCTCCTTCCACTCAATGTATCCTTTTCCACCAAACTCTCCATCAATGATCAAAGGTTATTTCTTTTTAACCTGGTTAAAATGCTTCTTTGCGTCACTTTGTCCAGGATTTGTCTTTCTGTTACTCAAGAATATCCGAACTGTTTAATACACGCTATTTTGCCAATGCTGCTGTCTGTATTTACAGAGGAAAGTACACGTTCCAAGCGATGCTGTCCAGTGATCTGAATAACTTCCCCCTTCCTTCCCTCCTGTCTTGTCTGGAGCCTGTGGCGGTGAATCAATGAGATGAAGACATCAGTCGTGCTTTACCCTGGCTCAGTCAGAGGGGGGTGGGGATGGGGACGCAGGAGGGGGGGGGGGGGGGTTGACGCTGGTGAAGGAGGAGGGGCAGAAAGAGGTGGGCTGAGGGAGTTGTCTGCACATGCCCTGCGGTGATTTATAACATGGACTTCTGTTCTTTCCTCACTTGTGCTTGGAATCCTTGGCAGACAGCTTTAAAGCGCCGGGATTGAGAAACCACCACAAGCATTCGAGGATTCATCGAGTTAATTGAATGTTATTCTAGACTTAACTGAGATTATGGCATTCAAACCTTTGTCTCAGGTCATGAGTCATGAAATAGAGTCTCCTGGTTCAAACGATCTCCCTGCTTCCCATCTCGTGTGTCCCTCTTCAAACAGTCACACCCCTCACTGCCTTCTGTCTGTCCGTCTTTCTCTCTTCGAACGGTCACACCTCTCACTGCCTTCTGTCTGTCCGGTCTGTCCGTCTTTCTCTCTTCAAACAGTCACACCTCTCACTGCCTTCTGTCTGCCTGTCCGGTCTGTCCGTCTTTCTCTCTTCAAACAGTCACACCTCTCACTGCCTTCTGTCTGTCCGGTCTGTCCGTCTTTCTCTCTTCAAACGGTCACACCCCTCACTGCCTTCTGTCTGTCTGTCTGTCTGTCTTTCTCTCTTCAAACAGTCACACCTCTCACTGCCTTCTGTCTGTCTGTCCGTCTTTCTCTCTTCAAACGGTCACACCTCTCACTGCCTTCTGTCTGTCCGTCTTTCTCTCTTCAAACAGTCACACCTCTCACTGCCTTCTGTCTGTCCGTCCTCTCACTGCCTTCTGTCTGTCCGTCTTTTCTCTCTTCAAACAGTCACACCCCTCACTGCCTTCTGTCTGTCTGTCCGTTTTCTCTTCAAACAGTCACACCCCTCACTGCCTTCTGTCTGTCCGTCTTTCCCTCTTCAACAGTCACACAGTCACACTCCTTCCTGCCTTCAAACCGTCACACTCTACTGCCGTCTGTCTTTCAGTCACTCTTTCTTTGGTGATTTCCTATGCCAGGCAAATGTGTTCCTAACATTAGCCCATTTGTTTCTCAGCAGGTTAATCAAACGCTGAAATCCACAAAACTGATTTCTACAGAACTTCATGGGGAGATGGAATGTGGCTGAAAGATGGATCTATGACATTCTGATGAAGAATCCCTGACAGATGGAACTATGACATTCTGGTGAAAAATCTCTGGTGGGGATTCCAGTCAAAGGGCAGAACCAGTGAACCATTCGACCTTGCATGAATCTGAGTGTCACAACTGCACTTGGAATGGTGTTAGCACGATTGTGTCCGTTCAGACCTACGGTTCCATTGACGGAACATCCATGGTGAAGTAACCAGTAAAATAGATCCACTTGTTCGGTCTGTGATGAATCCCTGAAAGATG
>JADBJO010003261.1:140058-142558 GCA_016801955.1 Conus betulinus
ATTCGTGAACACTGTCGATTCCCTTTGCTCCTCTCTCTCCTGTCTAGACGGCTTGAGGTTTAGAAAGCAAGGGGATGAAGACATTAGCTTCCGCCTGCTCTGGACAAGACGGTAAACACTCGGAGGTGGCGGAGGTCTTCCTGGGAGAGCTGGTCTCTTTTGTCGCTTCTGAAGTCGTTTCCACTGAGGTGGGAAGGAGGAGGAGGGGGGGGGGGGGGCGCTTTGGGCAGCATCCTTTCTGATGGTTTCTCTGTCTTTTTTTGCGCTTAAATCGGTCTCTCTCTCTCTCTCTCTCTCTCTCTCTCTCTCTCTCTCTCTCTCTCTCTCTCTCTCTCTGTGTATATTTGTATGTTGTTCTTTTTCAAGTCAACATCATTTTCCACTAAAAGTAATATCAGAACGGTTTGTTGGAGGATATTGTGTGTGTTTGTGAATCTACGTGATTGTCCACTTTGTTATCATGATGCAAGATACGCCACGTGAATAAATGTGTTTGTACACACCTAGACATAATTTTGTGTATGCATGCGTGTGTCTCTGTGGGCGTGCATTTGTGCGAGTCAGTACATGCGTGCTAGCTTGTATGCGTGTGGTGGAAAAAAAGGAAGTATGTGAGTACATCTCAAAGCATGATGACCAACAGCAGAAGAGTATTGTGCTCGTCAGCTCTCGACATAACAGATTAGTCAAAGATGAATACCCGCTTGACTGTGTAACAATCATTTCTTTTTACAAAAAATGGAACAAAGAAATCAAAAATTGTTCAACATAATGGGGAAGGATGACAGAGCGGATCCATTAGATAAACTATAAACGCCATACTCGCGAAATAATTCTCTTGCTCTCGGAGAAGGGCTTATGTATGGCTTCTACGCAGACATGTGATATTGTCACCGAGACAATTCAGGCGCATTCTGTGCACCACACATCGAACCTCTCCAAACAGAAAAGGAGGTCCATTGTCTGACAATACTATTTTTTATCAACTTCAACACTAACTCTATTTGCAGCGTGAATTATATTGAATACCACTGACACATTCAACAACTCGAGCAGTTCCATCAACGATGCTTGCGCCAAGATGTGCGGCATCAAATGGCAAGACGAGTGTCCAACCTACATGTTCTGAAGAAGTGTGGCTTACCCAGCATTGAGTGTATGCTCATCAACAGCCAGCTCCGATGGACAGGACGGTTGTCTGTATGGAGGACAGCAGAACTGGAAAGATGCTGCTCTATGGACAACTGAAGGAAGGACAACGTGACCAACGAAGGCCTCCCAAACGATGATACGAAGACACCTTGAAGGCCAACCTCAGAAGCTGCAACATCGACACTGCGTCCTGGGAAGATGTCGCTATTCACAGAAACACAGTGGAAGCAACGGTGTACCCAGGGCACAAAGACATTCGAACGCAACAGGAAAAGAGGAATCGGAGAAAACGGGGCCCATCCCTGCAGGACTCCATTCCATGCAGCGCCTGTGGAAGACTTTGTGCCTCAGGAATTGGTCTTCATTCCCACGTGAGGACCCACATTTTTTCAAACGTTTAAATGTGAGAAAGGCAATGGGCCCTGATAATATCTGTGGAAAATTGTTGAAGGTGTGTGCTTCTCAGCTCTCCTATGTTTACAGTCGTTTGTTTACCTGGTCACTTAGAGAATGTATAATTCCTGTTTTTATGGATGTCTGTTCCCAAAAAACGCAACCCAAGCTGTTTAAATGATTACCGACCAGTTGCCCTCACATCTGTTGCAATGAAATGTCTTGAAAGAATTGTCCTCAGTTATGTTTTAAAAGATACTACACAGTACCAAGACCCGTTTCAGTTCGCATACCAACAGAACAGATCAACAGATGATGCCACACTCACACTTCTCCATCATGCTTTTTATTAAATATTCAGATGACTCAGCACTTGTGGATCTTTCCAAACTCTGATTCTGTTTACTTCAAGGAGGTTCAAAGATTTGTTGGACTGGTGCGATCATAACTATCTTGATCTGAATGTAACAAAAACGAAAGAAAGTTGATTGATTTTAGAAAGAATCCAAAAGCTGTACCACCACTTTTTATCAAAGGTGCTGAAGTAGAACGTGTTGAATCATACAAATATTTAGGAACTTTTATAGATAATAAGCTGAATTTTAAATCCCATGTTGAGTATATGTCCACAAAAAATGTCAAAACCAGATATATTGTCTTCGCAAGCTGCGATCATTTCATGTGAATACTGACATTCTTCGGACATTTTATTCATGCTTCTTGGAATCTGTTCTAACTTTCTCATTTATGTGTTGGTATGGTGGGTGACTGTGAAGAGCAGAAATGTGCTTGAGAAAGTGGTGAAAGTGGGAGAAAAAATCGTTGGGTGAGAGACAAAAAAGTCTGAGTGAGCTATATAGGTGCCGTGAGGTGTTAGTTGTTAAAGCGAAGAAGATTACGTGTGACCAGACCCACGTCCTTGCAAATCAGTATGACCTTCTCTCAGTCAGGACGA
>JADBJO010003261.1:147558-150058 GCA_016801955.1 Conus betulinus
TCTGATTTAAACTGTAAGATCAAAAGTACATGACGCCCCGTCATATCTGATTAAACTGTAAGATCAAAGTACATGACGCCTCGTCATATCTGATTAAACTGTAAGATCAAAGTACATGACGCCTCGTCATATCTGATTAAACTGTAAGATCAAAGTACATGACGCCTCGTCATATCTGATTAAACTGTAAGATCAAAGTACATGACGCCTCGTCATATCTGATTAAACTGTAAGATCAAAGTACATGACGCCTCGTCATATCTGATTAAACTGTAAAATCAAAGTACATGACGCCTCGTCATTTCTGATTAAACTGTAAAATCAAAGTACATGACGCCTCGTCAATTCTGATTAAACTGTAAAATCAAAGTACATGACGCCTCGTCATATCTTAGTAAACCGTAAAATCAAAGTACATGACGCCTCGTCATATCTTAGTAAACCGTAAAATCAAAGTACATGACGCCTCGTCATATCTTAGTAAACCGTAAAATCAAAGTACATGACGCCTCGTCATATCTTAGTAAACCGTAAAATCAAAGTACATGACATGACGCCTCGTCATATCTGATTAAACCGTAAAATCAAAGTACAGTACATGACGCCTCGTCATATCTGATTAAACTGTAAAATCAAAGTACAGTACATGACGCCTCGTCATATCTGATTAAACTGTAAAATCAAAGTAATGGAGCTAATGGGACAGTGAAGGGAAGCCCTGTTGGTCAGACAAACAATTGAAGGGAAGCCCTATTGGTCCTCTTCTTCTTCTTCTTCTTCTTCTTCATTCTTCTTCGCATTCTTCTTCGCATTCTTCTTCTTCTTCTTCGTCGTCGTTGTCGTCGTCGTCTCTCTCCTCCTCCTCCTCTTCTTTCTTCTTCTTCTTCTTCTTCTTCTTCACATCTTCTTCTTCTTCTTTTCTTCTTCTCTTCATTCTTCTTCTTCTTCCTCTTTTGCATTCTTCTTTGCATTCTTCTTTTGCATTCTTCTTCTTCTTCTTCTTCTTCTTCTTCTTCTTCTTCTTTTCTTCTTCTTCTTCTTCTTCTTCTTCTCCCTTAGACGTAAACAAACATTTGTAATACGCGTGCGACACTGGAATGAAATTTGAGAAAATGGTAAACGTGGCAGTGAACAAAAACTTGTCAAGTTTGTTAAAGAATGGATAAACACATTGACCAGCTCTGGCATGGAAATCATGCACCAGAGGATCAGACCAGACCAGTGGTCAGTCACAACACGGCCACCAGCACTGATAACATGGATACAGCTGGGAACTGCAACACTTCACTTCCCTGGGATCCATCATTGGCAGTGAGATATCCTGTCCAGAAATATGTTTATGGAAAGCAGACAAAATCAGCACTAAAACTTTTCAGGAAGGACAATACCATCATCATAAAACACAAAATCAGACACTTGCATACACCGTCGTATTCCACCTCTCCTGTGTGCATGTGAGACAATGGATCTTTACAGCAGATCTGGAAGGAAACCTCCAGATCATGGATATGAGGTGGTAGGGTCAGATCAAACATCAGCTGCACTGATCACATGACCAGAAAAACACGTGCGTCAAATGATGCAGCACCACGTAAGAAGACCTGCTGACATCAGCAAGGAAATGACAATGACACTGGTATGACCACAGAGCAAGATCCAATGGCCTTGCTCAAACACCTTCCCTGGGAGGTGCCAAGGGAGAGTTGCAAGGGGGAGGGGGCATGAAAAACATGGACGGACTGACAGGCGCAGAATGGACAGGGAAAGCGTTTGCAGAGCCCAGAGCTTCAGACATGGCAGACAGAGCTGCAGGAATCCAATGAATACTTTTTTCAGTCCAGAAGAGAGAGAGAGAGAGAGAGAGAGAGAGAGAGAGAGATGGGAGAGAGAGAGAGAGAGAGAGAGAGAGAGAGAGAAGAACCTAACTGTTGCTCCCATGTTGAAACAATGATCTCACACGCACGCAGACAAAAGACGCACAGAAACAAACAAGGACGTTTCCCTGAGAAGATCTAATGATCGTTAACCTTTGAGAATATATTATATTATATCCTCCCTCCACTACTGCCTCCTTCTGTTCCACTGCTAATACAAGGTTTAATAAAGTGTAGCTGGCTTCAAATGAGCTTTAACGCTTCCAATATGATGTTAATATGACCATAAACGACTTTGTTCCTTCTCAGTGCATTCTCTCATGGGCAATTTGCTGATGTAGCTTGTAACTGATAGCGTAAGTTTTTGGAACCATATGAATCATTTACTTCAACTGATTTGAAGAATGTTTCATCATATACCTCTTTCTCTCTCTCAGTCTCTGTCACCATCTGTTTCTCAGTCTATGTCTGTCTGTCTGTCTGTCTGTCTGTCTGTCTCTCTCTCTCTCTCTCTTTTTCTCTGCCCCTACCTCTCTCCCTCCCCTCCCTCCATCCCCCTCTTCTCCATTTATCTCTTTTTCCCTCCCTGCCCTCTCTCTCCCTTTCTCTTTCTTTCTCTCTCTCAT
>JADBJO010003261.1:167558-170058 GCA_016801955.1 Conus betulinus
TAGCTGTGTGTTTCGAGGCGTGTCTTCGTACATCTGTCTGGGACTGGACGCATTGTCTACGTGTCTTCGTACATCTGTTTGAGACAGGACGCATTGTCTACGTGTCTTCGTACATCTGTTAGAGATAGGACGTGTCTTCGTACATCTGTTTGAGACAGGAAGTGTCTTCGTACATCTGTTGGAGACAGGACACGCTGTCTACGTGTCTTCGTACATCTGTTAGAGACAGGACGCGCTGTCTACGTGTCTTCGTACATCTGTTGGAGACAGGACGTGTCTTCGTATATCTCTGGAGACAGGACGTGTCTTCGTACATCTGTTGGAGACAGGACGTGTCTTCGTACATCTGTTAGAGACAGGACGCGCTGTCTACGTGTCTTCGTACATCTGTTGGAGACAGGACGTGTCTTCGTATCTCTGGAGACAGGACGTGTCTTCGTACATCTGTTGGAGACAGGACGTGTCTTCGTACATCTGTTGGAGACAGGACGTGTCTTCGTACATCTGTTGGAGACAGGACGTTGTTTGTCTTCTTTCGTGATGTGCAATCCAGAAGTTCAGACACTGGCGCACTGTCTGTAGGCTGACATGGAAGCGGCCAAGTTCCATTACTTGGAGATTTATTGCCTTTTCATGCAGACCTCGTAGATTCATCATTAACGACACATTTAGTATCCTACGAACGAAATACGCCAAGAAAAATCAGTCAGAGTCTAAATATATTTTCTGGAAAGAGGAAAAGATAGGCTTTGAGGCGGAGTTTTTCACCACACAACGATTCACTTGTGTATTTATTAATTTTCTTTTACATTTCTATCTTATCTTACTCAGGTAATTGGGACTTAACACATGCGCAAAAAGACGACAGTATGCAGATTTTAAACACACATTGCGTTTGAATTTTCGTACTAAACACACATGAATATTGCTCACATACCGTCAGAAGAAGGAGCGCGCGGGGGAAGGAGGGGGGGGGGGGTGTGATGGCATCGTGGTCCACCTTGAAGCAGTCAACAGAATACTTTTTTCTATTAAGGAAAGTAACTTTTAAAATTTGGTCATGTCAAGAACTACTCATCTATGCCGAAATATGCAAACAATAACTGGGATTGCACCTGGGGATCTTTTCATATAAAAACTGCGTGGAATTTCATTTTCCCAGTCCTTTTTCCACAGTAGCATTATTTTTCCTATCAAATTTGAATAACAGGATCGACCCTGAGGCAGCTTTTATTGGTCAAACAATAAGCGGTTGGCCCTTTTTTCTCATCGTAGGTTGCTCTCGTTCTCCTCTTTGCGGAGACATGATCTGGTGGCAGCATATATAAAACTTTCTATTCTAGCTGTAGTAAAGATATACAGTCTACTTTGTACAGCAACTGTCTTACGATTCTCTTCAATTAAAACTTTCTGTTCTAGCTGTGGTAGAGATATATAGACTATTTTGTATGGCAACTGTCTTACAATTCTCTCCAATCGAGAAACTTACGCGAGCAATGTCCTTTTGCATGCAACATTGATAAAATCATACATTATTTTGACAGGTGACTTGGAGGCTGTTTGAATATGCACAGAGCGTTGATTTTCCTGAACTGGATGACATTGTGTTCCACACATCTTTTCAATAACGTCTTTCTCAAAAGTGAGTTGATCAGATTTATTCTTTTTTACACACACACACACACACACACACACACACACACAACACACACACACACACCACCACACACCACACACAAACACACACAAACACACACAAACACACACACGCACGCACACTCGCACGCTCGCACGCACGCACGCACGCACGCACGCACGCGCGCGCGCGCGCGCACGCACGCACGCACGCACACGCACGTCACACAGAGAGAGAGAGAGAGAGAGAGAGAGAGAGAGAGAGAGAGAGAGAGAGAGAGAGAGAGAGAATTACCGATCAAATAAACATATAAACGAAGAGACAGAGAAAGATACAGTATCACTGACAACCACACACACTCTTCCCACCACATCTGTAGAACATCCTCCCCAACGAAGTGGAACAGATTTGCCTACAATTGGCGTTGTTCTTTGTAGCTAGCACATATACGCAGGGAGACAGGAAACACTGAACAGCCTGCTGATGAATTTCAATACAAATACACGCGGAGGTAATTGCTGATGTTTTTGTTGTTGTGTGCGTGCGTTTAGAGAGAGAGAGAGAGAGGGGGGGGGGAGAAGAGAGAGAGGAGAGACAGAGAGAGACAGAGAGAGAGAGAGAGAGAGAGAGAGAGAGAGAGAGAGACGAGAGAGAGAGAAGAGAGAGAGAGAGAGAGAGAGAGAGAGAGAGAGAGAGAGAGACGGTGGTGCATTAGTTAGCGTCGTGGATTCGATCGATTCCTGCGAGAACTATTTACGTTTGTGGGATTTTTTCGGTCATTTGTTCGCGACCTACCCGGTGGTGAGCTTGTTATGACATTAATTGGAAGATTGGATCTGCAGCGGTGGGTTTCGTCCTCTTAAT
>JADBJO010003261.1:180058-185058 GCA_016801955.1 Conus betulinus
ATTCTTCTTATTCTTCTTCTCTCTTCTTCTTCTTCTTCTTCTTCTTCATTCTTCTTCTTCTTTCTTCGCATTCTTCTTCTTCGTATTATTCTTCTTCGCATTCATTTCTTCGAATTGTTTCGCATTCTTCTTCGCATTGTTTGCATTTTCTTCGCATTCTACTACTTTGCATTCTTTTCTTCTTCTTCTTCTTATTTTCTTATTCTTCTTATTCTTCTTCTTCTTATTATTCTTCTTATTCGCATATCTTCTTCTTATCTGCTTCTTATTTCTCTTCTTCTTCTTCGAATTCTTCTTCTTCGCATTCTTTCTTCTTATTCTTCTTCTCTTTATTCTTCTTCTTGCTTCTTCTTATTCTTCTTCTTCTTTTCTTCTTCTTATCTTCGCATTCTTCTTCGAATTCTTCGCATTCTTGTTATTCTTCTTCTTCTTCTTATTATTTATTCTTCTTCTTCTTCTTCTTTCTTCTTCTTCTTCGAATTTCTTCGCTTTTTCTTCTTCTTCGCATCTCATTCGCATTCTTCTTCGCATTATTCTTCGCATTCTTCTTCTTATTCTTCTTCTTCTTCTTCTTCGCATTCTTCGCATCTTCGCACCTTCTTCTTTTCTTCTTCGCATTCTTCTTCTTCTTTTTTTTTGCACCATTCTTCTTCTTCTTCGGATTCTTCGCATCCTTATTCTCTTTCTTCTTCGTCTTTCTTCTTATTCTTTCTTCTTCTTCGAATTCTTATTCTTCTTCTTCTTCGCATTTCTTCTTCTTCGCATTCTTCCTCTTCGCATTCTTCTTCTCTTTGCATTCTTATTCTCTTATTCTTCTTCGCATTCTTCTTTATTCGCATTCTTTTTCTTCGCATTCTTCGCATGCCTTCTGCTTCTTCTTCTTCGCATTCTTCGCATTCTTCTTCTTCGCATTTTTTCTTCTTCTTCTTCTTCTTCTTCTTCTTCTTCTTCATTCTTCTTCTTCGCATTCTCTCTTCTTCTTCTTCTTCGCATTCTTCTTCTTCTTCTTCGCATTCTTCTTCTTCGTCTTCTTCGCATTCTTCTTCTTCGCATTCTTCATCGCATTCTTCTTCGCATTCTTCTTCTTCGCATTTCTTCTCTTGCATTCTTCTTCGCATTCTTCTTCGCATTCTTCTTCGCATTCTTCGCAGTCTTCTTCTTAGCATTCTTCTTCGCATGCTTCTTCTTCGCATTCTTCTTTGCATTCTTCTTCGCTTTCTCCTCCCCTTCCTTTCCTCCCTCCCTCTCTCTCTCTCTCTCTCTCTCTCTCTCTCTCACACACACACACACACACACACACACACAACACACACACACACACACAACACACACTCCTCCTCTCCATCTTGATATCTCTATATCTCTCTGTTCCAGTCTTCTTCTTCTTCTTCGCATTTCTTCTTCTTCTTCTTCTTCTTCTTCTTCTTCTTCTTCTTTTCTTCTCTCTTCTCTCTCTCTCTCTCTCTCTCTCTCTCTCTCTCTCTCTCTCTCTCTATCTCACCCCCTCTCTCTCTCTCTCTCTGTCTGGCTGGCTGGCTGGTGTGGTTGGTCGTTGACTTTGCTGTATAACTGGACAGATGGGAAAGGTGGCTCTGGGGTCAGTGTGGTCGATGACGTGTCATGTACTGCGTGTCTGGATCCGCCTCTTCCACCTGTCACTGACCATCTGCCCTTGGTAGGTGACCAAAAAAAATTATCCGCTGATCTACACATCCGTTTATTCCCTTCTTCCACTTGCCGCCTCTCCCCCCTCCCTCCCCCAGGAATAGAATAGTTCTGGAAAGAAACCAGTTTATCCATTTCGGGCTGTATATAAAGCGTTTGAACAATAGGCTACATACAAATCGTATCTCTCTGGAACTTTCACGAACTCTTCAGGGGTCTTTTTTTTTTATCACTTTTGATTTGTATTGTAAGCCTTTGGAAATATACGTGGTTGATGGGTATGAAGTGTCTGTGGAAGTATTTGTGAGATAGAATGCAGGGTAAATATTTCCCCTGAAAATGTAATAGAACTGTCTGCACACTTTTGTTTGGTGTGTAGAAGACCGTAGAATATTGTTCTGAGATATATGCATACATATCTTGCCAATGTTATTCTAGGCGGAGAGTTGTTGGAGATGTTCTGGCTACAAAAGCAGCCCTTCTTGGTATTATCGATAAGCGAAAAGGTCGAGCATAAAGTACGTGTGCCAAAAACAAGTTCTTCCTTGCGCAATTCATAGGATTTCAAACACACACACACACACACACACACACACACACACACACACACACACACACACACACACACACACACACACACATTTGGTGTAAAAACAAAGAACGAAAACGAACGAACACACACACACACACACACACACACACACACACACACACACACACAATGCACCCGTCATTTCCATACAGAGGAGAGAGAGAGAGAGAGAGAGAGAGACGAGAGAGATGGAGAGAGAGAGAGAGAGAGAGAGAGAGAGACGAGAGAGAGGAGAGAGAGAGAGAGCGGAGAGGAGAGAGGAGAGAGAGAGAGAGAGAGCAGGGAGAGAGAGAACAGCAGCAGCAGTAGCTGCATGACGTAAATGTCGTTTGCAAAAAAAAAAACGTGACGTGCGGAGGAGGAGGACAGAAGGTGAACAATGCTATCAACCGAACATTTCGCTGTGATGTGTTCTGTCCCTGGGTAGAGGAGGACAGAAGGTGAACAATGCTATCAACCGAACATTTCGCTATGATGTGTTCTGTCCCTGGGCAGAGGAGGACAGAAGGTGAACAATGCTATCAACCGAACATTTCGCTGTGATGTGTTCTGTCCCTGGGTAGAGGAGGAAGAAGATGAACAATGCTATCAACCGAACATTTCGCTATGATGTGTTCTGTCCCTGGGCAGAGGAGGACAGAAGGTGAACAATGCCATCAACCGAACATTTCGCTATGATGTGTTCTGTCCCTGGGCAGAGGACAGAAGGTGAACAATGCCATCAACCGAACATTTCGCTATGATGTGTTCTGTCCCTGGATAGAGGAGGACAGAAGGTGAACAATGCCATCAACAACCGAACATTTCGCTATGATGTGTTCTGTCCCTGGTAGAGGACAGAAGGTGAACAATGCTGTCAACCGAACATTTCGCTATGATGTGTTCTGTCCCTGGGCAGAGGAGGACAGAAGGTGAGCAATGCTATCAACCGAACATTTCGCTATGATGTGTTCTGTCCCCTGGATAGAGGAGGACAGAAGGTGAACAATGAACATTTCACTATGATGTGTTCTGTCCCTGGATAGAGGAGGACAGAAGGTGAAAACAATGCCATCAACCGAACATTTCGCTATGATGTGTTCTGTCCCTGGGCAGAGGACAGAAGGTGAACAATGCTGTCAACCGAACATTTCGCTATGATGTGTTCTGTCCCTGGGTAGAGGACAGAAGGTGAACAATGCCATCAACCGAACATTTCGCTATGATGTGTTCTGTCCCTGGGGTTAGAGGACAGAAGGTGAAGCAATGCTATCAACCGAACATTTCGCTATGATGTGTTCTGTCCCTGGGCAGAGGACAGAAGGTGTGAGCAATGCTATCAACCCGAACATTTCGCTATGATGTGTTCTGTCCCTGGGCTATCTTCTTCTCTTTCTGTTTCTCTTCTCACCTTCCCTTTCTCCACAGTGCACGTCTACTCGGATTCTAATTGTCCTTTCTTATTCACGGCATTAATGTCATGGAATGCGGTCGAAGGGCATGTCTGGGATATCTGCGATGCCAATACATCCGCCCCCAACACACCAAGAAACACATGCACGCACGCACGTCCGATAGTGTGCACGTGAGTGAGTGACTGAGTAGAGACGAGAGATGAGAGAGAGAGGAGGAGGAGAGAGTGTGCGTGTGCGCGCGCGCGCGCGCGCGCGTGGTGTGTGTGTGTGTGTGTGTGGTGTGGGTGGTGTGTGTGTGTGTGTGGTGTGTGTGTGTGTGTGGGTGTTTTGTGTCCTTGTGTGTGTGGTGTGGTGTGTGTGTGTGGTGTGTGTGTGGTGTGTGGTGTGTGTGGTGTAAGTGGATGTGAAAAAAGAGGGAGAGTGTAAAGAGAAGAGACGAGAAGAGCATAGGTGAGAGAGAGATAGAGAGAGGAGAGAGAGAGAGGAGAGTAGAGAGCAGAAGAAGCGACCAGTGTGTGACAGCAAGGAGGTGACAGGCAGGGAGTCAGACAGACAGTCAAGCAGCAGACAGAGACAGAAAAAGGAGGAGAACAGTGTGGGGAGAGAGACAGAGGAATTTGGGGACTCAGAGACAAGACGGACCAGAGAGACAGGGAGGGGTACACACCAGAGAGAGAGAATCAGAGGGATATAGTCTATATATATATATATATATAGAGAGAGGAGGAGAGAGAGACAGGTCAAGAGACAGAGGAGAGGAGAGAGAGATTTGGGAGAGAGAGAGAGAGGAGGGAGGGGAGAGAGAGAGAGGAGAGAGAGAGAACGAGAGAAGAAGAAGAATAAGAGCAGGGAGAGAGGGGCAACACACACACACAACACACGAGACACACACACACAAACACACACACACACACAACCACACACCACACACACACACCAGCCCACACACCACACACACACACACCCACACACACACACACACACACACACACACCACACACACACACACAGAGAGGAGAGAGAGAGAGAGGAGAGAGATAGAGAGAGAGGAGACAGAGAGAGAGAGAACAACGAGAGACGGACACACACACACACACACACACACACAACACACACACACACACACACACACACACACACACACAACACACACAGAGGTAGTGTCAGACAATATATAACGTCTGTGTGGTAAATCACAGAAAGGCAGACAAGGTAACGTGCTATTTGTGATGGCTGTCCCACACACACTCTGTACCCTGTACACCAAACCAAACCACGCACAAAAGCAACCTGAAGCCGTCTCTTTGGCACCCCCCCCCGGAACGAGCCACAGTAAATAAATGGATGGC
>JADBJO010003261.1:190058-195058 GCA_016801955.1 Conus betulinus
CCTTGCGGGCCAATAACAACTAATGCTCAAGGCTGGACCGTTCGCAGGCTGTGTTGATGTCATCAATGTGCTATGGCAGATGGATCTTTGGCAGGCTGTGTTGATGTCATCAATATGCTATGGCAGATGGATGGATCTTTGGCAGGCTGTGTTGATGTCATCAATATGCTATGGCAGATGGATGGATCTTTGACAGGCTGTGTTGATGTCATCAATGTGCTATGGCAGATGGATGGACCTTTGGCAGGCTGTGTTGATGTCATCAATGTGCTATGGCAGATGGATGGATCTTGGCAGGCTGTGTTGATGTCATCAATGTGCTATGGCAGATGGACCTTTGGCAGGCTGTGTTGATGTCATCAATGTGCTATGGCAGATGGACCTTTGGCAGGCTGTGTTGATGTCATCAATGTGCTATGGCAGATGGACCTTTGGCAGGCTGTGTTGATGTCATCAATGTGCTATGGCAGATGGATGGATCTTTGCAGGCTGTGTTGATGTCATCAATGTGCTATGGCAGATGGATGGATCTTGGCAGGCTGTGTTGATGTCATCAATGTGCTATGGCAGATGGACCTTTGGCAGGCTGTGTTGATGTCATCAATGTGCTATGGCAGATGGATGGATCTTTGGCAGGATGTGTTGATGTCATCAATGTGCTATGGCAGATGTTATTGACCCACTTCCTCTGTCCACGTCTTTCAAAATGGCTTGCATACACAGGTGGAAGGGGAATTATAGAATGTTGCCTGGATAGAAATGTATAGCAGATTCTTGTCTGCTTGTTTGTTTGCGTGTGTGATTGTCTGTGCTTTTTGTTTGTTTCTTTGTAGTGTTTGTTTGTGCGTTCGTTTGTGTGTTGGTTCGTTTGTTTTCTTTCTCTTTCTTTTTGTTTGTTACTAGCGCTTGTTTGTTTGGTTGTGTGTTCGTTTGTGTGTTGGTTCATTTTCTTTTCTTTCTCTTTGTTGTTTGTGTTTGTAGTGTTCAGTTGTTTGTTTGCAGAAGGGGGGGGTGGGGTGGGGGGGGGGGCAGTTAAGTGGCGTGGGACGGGGTGAGGGATGAAGGATGGTGAATTTGGGTAGAGGTTAGGCACCGAAACTTTTTTTTTTTAATTCCTTTTCTTGTCTCTATGTCTGTCCTGTTTTTTTTGTTGTTTTTTTTGTTTTGTTTGTTTGTTTGGTTGGTTGGTTGGTTGGTTGGTTGGTTGGTTGGTTTGGTTTTGTTTGCTTTTACTGTTCCGTCATTCTTTCTTCATTATCATGTTCCATTTCCGTTTTACCCCCCTCTGCTTTTTTAAAACAAATTTTCATCCATGGTCGTGTCATCATTGTCCTTGCCCTTGTCCTCCTCCCAGGTCTCATTTCACTTCTCATCTGTCTTGGCCGCCCCCCACCCCCCCCCTACCCACCCCTTCACCTACCCCCTTTATTCTGTGTCATCTCCCCCGCTGTCATGCGCCCTTTCCCATCCATAGCCACATCCAGGTGTGTTTGTGTTGCAGTCTGAATACCAGCATTCCACAGGGAGGTATTACGCTCTCTCTCTCTCTCTCTTCTCTCTCTCTCTCTCTCTGATACCCTCCCTCTCTCTCTCTCTCTCTATCTATCACTCCTCTCCTCCCCTCTCCTCTCCACTCCCCCTCTCTGTCTTACAGTCTCTCTCCCTACCCCCCCTTCCCATCTCTGTGTGTGTGTGTGTGTGTGTGTGTGTGTGTGTGTGTGTGTGTGTGTGTGTGTGTGTGTGTGTGTGTGTGTGTGATGTGTTGTGTTTTTTGTTTGTTTGTTTGTTTGTTTGTTTGTTGTTTGTTTGTGCGTTCGTCAGCGTGTTGGTTCGTTTGTTTTCTTTTTCTTTTTTTTTTGTTTGTTTGTGTGTTCGTTTGGGTGTTGGTTCATTTTCTTTTCTTTTTCTTTCTTGTTGTTTGTTTGCAATGTTTATTTTTTGTTTGTTTTTTGTTCGTTTGTGTGTTGGTTCATTTTGTTTTTTCTTTCTCTTTCTTTTTGTTTGTTTGTTTGTTCGTAGTGTTTGTTTGTTTGTTTGGAGAAGGGGGAGCAGCTGAGGGGGTGGGGGATAAAAGGATGGTGTGTTTTGGCAGAGGTTAGGCACCGAAACTTTTTAAATCCCTTTTCTTGTCTCTATGTCTGTCCTTTTTTTTTACTTTTTTTTTTTTTTTACTGTTCTGTCATCCTTTCTTCATTATCATGTTCCGTTTCCGTTTTACCCCCCTCTGCTTATAAAAAAAAACAAACAAACATTATCCATGGTCGTGTCATCATTGTCCTTGCCTTTGTCCTCCTCCCAGGTCTCGTTCACTTCTCATCTGTCTTGGCCGCCACCCCCCCACCCCCCCCACACACACACACTCACCCACCCCCTTTATCCTGTCTCATCTTCCCCGCTGTCATGCGCCATAGCCACATCCAGGTCAGTTCTGTTTGCAGTCCTGGTGCCAGCGTTCCACAGGGAGGTATTACGCTGTCTCTCCCTCCCTCACTCCCTCCCCCCCTCTCCCCTCTCTCTCTCTCTCTCTCTCTCTTTCTCTCTTCTCTCTCTCTCTCTCTCTCTCTCTCTCTCTCTCTCTCTCTCTCTCTCTCTCTCAGGCTGACACGTTCCCTATTCTCCACTTTGGTCCAGCGCCATGCTTTCCTCTCTCATTTCATTCCAAGGATCTACCAGCGCCATGCTTCCCTCTCTCATCCATCCCAAGGATCTACCAGCGCCATGCTTCCCTCTCTCATCCCATCCCAAGGATCTACCAGCGCCATGCTTCCCTCTCTCATCCCATTCCAAGGATCTACCAGCGCCATGCTTTCCTCTCTCATCCCATTCCAAGGATCTACCAGCGTCATGTTCTCTCACTCCAAGGATCTACCAGCGCCATACTTTCCTCTCTCATCCCATCCCAAGGATCTACCAGCGCCATACTTTCCTCCTCTCTCATCCCATCCCAAGGATCTACCAGCGCCATGCTTTTCTCTCTTTCCATTCCAAGGATCTACCAGCGCCATACTTTCCTCTCTCATCCCATCCCAAGGATCTACCAGCGCCATGCTTTTCTCTCTTTCCATTCCAAGGATCTACCAGCGCCATACTTTCCTCTCTCATCCCATTCCAAGGATCTACCAGCGCCATACTTTCCTCTCTCATCCCATCCCAAGGATCTACCAGCGCCATGCTTTTCTCTCTTTCCATTCCAAGGATCTACCAGCGCCATACTTTTCTCTCTCATCCCATCCCAAGGATCTACCAGCGCCATGCTTTTCTCTCTCATCCCATTCCAAGGATCTACCAGCACCATGCTTCTCTCTCTCATCCATTCCAAGGATCTACCAGCGCCATGCTTTCCTCTCTCATTCCACTCTAAGGATCTACCAGCGCCATGTTCTCTCACTCCAAGGATCTACCAGCGCCATGTTCTCTCACTCCAAGGATCTACCAGCGCCATGCTTTCCTCTCTCATTCCATACCACGGATCTACTAGCGCCATGTTCTCTCACTCCCACGGATCTACCAGCACCATGCTTCTCTCTCTCATCCCCATCCCAAGGATCTACCAGCGCCATGCTTCCCTCTCTCATCCCATTCCAAGGATCTACCACGCCATGCTTCCCTCTCTCATCCCATTCCAACGATCTACCAGCGCCCATGCTTCCCTCTCTCATCCCATTCCAAGGATCAACCAGCGCCATGTCTCTTCCCAAAGGATCTCAGCGCCATCTCCACTCCAAGGATCTACCAGCGCCATGCTTTTCTCTCTCATTCCACTCCAAGGATCTACCAGCGCCATGCTTTCTCTCTCCCCACTCCAAGGATCTACCAGCGCCATGCTTTTCTCTCTCACCCCATTCCAAGGATCTACCAGCGCCATGCTTTTCTCTCCCATTCAAGGATTACCAACGCCATGATCTACCAGCGCCATGCTTTTCTCTCTCTCCATTCCAAGGATCTACCAGCGCCATGTTCTCTCACTATTCAAGGATCTACCAGCGCCATGCTTTTCTCTCATTCCACTCCAAGGATCTCTCATCTCCATTCCAAGGATCTACCAGCGCCATCTCTCTCTCACTCCAAGGATCTACCAGCGCCATGCTTTCCTCTCTCATTCAACTCCAAGGATCTACCAGCGCCAGCGCCATTTTCTCTCTCTCATTCCACTCTAAGGATCTACCAGCGCCATTTTCTCATTCCACTCCAAGGATCTACCAGCGCCATGCTTTCCTCTCTCATTCACTCCAAGGATCTACCAGCGCCATGCTTTTTTCCTCTTCATTCCACTCCAAGGATCTACCAGCGCCATGTTCTTCCTCTCTCCTTTCCATTCATTCAAGGATCTACCAGCGCCATGCTTTCCTCTTTCATTCCATTCCAAGGATCTACCAGCGCCATGCTTTCCTCTTCCATTCCATTCCAAGGATCTACCAGCGCCATGTTTTCCTTTTCCATTCCATTCCAAGGATCTACCAGCGCCATGCTTTCCTCTTCCATTCCATTCCAAGGATCTACCAGCGCCATGTTCTCTCACTCCAAGGATCTACCAGCGCCATGCTTTCCCTCTCATTCCAGTCCAAGGATCTACCAGCGCCATGCTTTTCCCTCTCATTCCAGTCCAAGGATCTACGGAACCCGTGACACGCTGTTGGCTAGGAACAGCATGGATGGGGATACCAAGGACACATCTGATAGCGAACACGGCGAATGGTGCCGCAGGATTGCGGCAGGAGAGTCCTTGACTCTCGTTCTGCTGGTTCTGATCATACAGGTCCAGGTCTACAGACAGGCTGGATATAGTAGTAGTAGTAGTAGTAGTAGTAGTAGTAGTAGTAGTAGTTGTTGTTTGTTGTTGTTGTAGTAGTAGTAGTAGTAGTAGTAGCAGCAGCAGCAGCAGCAGGAGCAGCAGCAGCAGCAGTAGTAGTAGTAGTAGTAACAGCAGCAGCAGTAGTAGTAGTGGTGGAGTAGTAGTGGTAGTAGTAGTGGTAGTAGTAGTAGTAGTAGTACTAGTACTA
>JADBJO010003261.1:205058-207558 GCA_016801955.1 Conus betulinus
GGCGTTGATAACTGATAAGGTCTGGGGAAACAGTGGAAGTGGTGTGTGTGTGTGTGTGTGTGTGTGTGTGTGTGTGTGTGTGTGTGTGCGTGCGTGCGTGCGTGCGTGCGTGCGTGCGTGTGTGTGTGTGTTTGTGTGTGTGTGTGTGTGTGTGTGTGTGTGTGTGTGTGTGTGTGTGTGTGTGTGTGTGTGTGTGTGTGTGTGTGAGCGCACATGCATGTGCGCCAGCGTGTATGTTCATATTTGCACCCAAAAGAATGTATGTGTGTGTGTGTGTGTGTGTGTGTATGTGTGTGTGTGTGTGTGTTGTGTTGTGTGTTGTGTTGTGTGTGTTGTGTTGTGTTGTGTTGTGTTGTGTGTGTGTGGTGTGTGTGTGTGTGTGTGTGTGTGTGTGTGTGTGTGTGTGTGTGTGTGTGTGTGTGTTTGCGTAAATTTTGTGACCGACTAAGAAACAATCAGACAAACTTATGTGCATACAAATGTGGCCTCCTTAGAGCGGATAACTAATGCACTTTTTTTTTTCTTTCTTTTTTTTTTGTTGCTGTTCCAACCTCTGCGCCACCTCAGAGGCAGTGCACCCACGCCGCTCATTCCGACACCACGTCCACAGCCACAGCCCGGTCGGCCCAGCCACAGCCCCCGGTACCGGCAATCTACAGGGAACATCAATGTCAAGTCGTCAAGAGCAACCCACCGGAGGAGACAATGCACTGCTGCCGAGTCACTTCGGTGGTGTTCAGTGGCGCCTGTTCTGATCTAACATACGCAGGACACTACCTACTAAGCCCCCTACTGACGACAATAATTACTTAGTCGCAGTTTTTTTTATGCTGATCGATGAGAATGAGGATGATTAAGATGATGCTACGGATTTCCATTTCGGTCTGAGACTACATGACAGGGCTGTACTCTACGCTTCCTTTCATAATATATCCCGGCGTCAACCAGGCCCGAGAGATACAGGCACCTGCAGTGTTGGTCAGGAAATTTGAGCAACACTCTCAGAAACGCATCCATTAAGTGGATGAAACTCGACTGTGTGGTCCAGGTCTTCCCAACTGAGTCCGCAGCAAACTCAACTCTGGGTAGGAGCCGGTCAGGGCAGAAAAAACCCACATGACTGGGATTCAAAACCCACGACCTCCCAGCCGGGAGTCCGCGACGCTAACCACTTCGCACGGCGGCACTTACCAAACTAGTATGAAGTAAGGCCTTTTTATGCCACATCTAATGGCGAAGGAACGGCAGGATCAATCTGTGTATGTGTGCACAGTCCAAAGAACAGCACAAGGTAAAACATACAACATACACACTTCATGTTTGACCTTTCCTTTACAGACAGAGTTTATATCTGGTCTGATCAAGGTTTCCATTTACAGCCAGAGGGTGGTATGCAGCATTTCTTAAACATCACGACGAGCGTCTATTCAAGACTATTTTCGGTCTGGAGGTGGAAAGAGAAAGGAGGATTATGGGGGCGGTATGTAGGCGACAATTTAGAGTTTTGTACGCTGGCGTCACGTGATAACGGCATTGTTGATGCTCAGTGACAGGTGTGAGAGATGGACGGACACACACAGCAGCATGACGTCACGTGCTAACGGCAACATTGTTGATGCTCAGTGACAGGTGTGACAGATGGACGGACACACACAGCAGATGACGTCACGTGCTAACGGCAACATTGTTGATGCTCAGTGACAGGTGTGACAGATGGACGGACACACACATAGCAGATGACAAGAAGTCTGACAACCTCACTGTGAGTCACTTCTCCAACACCGCCAACTGTACATCACAGTCAACAGCCAGGTTGAGAGAGAGAGACGGGAGGAGAGAGAGAGAGAGAGAGGGGGGGGGGGGGGGGGTCAGACAGGCAGACAGATAAACAGACAGACAGAGACAGTGAGAGAGACTCCAAATAACATTTCCATTCAAAAAGAGAAACTGGGGAAATACATAGGGGGAAAGGGTGAAGGAGGAGAGGGAGAGATGAAGGGATGGATGAAGACAGAGAGACAGACTCACAGAGACAGACACAGAGACAGAGACGGAAGCAGAGACAAAGGCTGAGGCTGACACGAGAGACAGTCAGGAAACGATGAACAAAGTACAGCCAGGAGAAACGAGGGGCACATGTGTTCACTCACAGCAGTTAGCTCCAAGGAAACAGGATTAGGGGAAAAGTGCAGGTTTGTTTGAAATGAGGCAGCCGCCTTTTTTACACCCAAGAACAGCGACAGACGTACGTGTGTGTGTGTGTGGGGTGTGTGTGTGTGTGTGTGTGTGTGTGTGTGTGTGTGTGTGTGTGTTGTGTGAGAAGAAAGAAGAAGAAGAACAACAACAACAACAACAACAACAGCAACAACAACGTGTGTGTGTGGTGTCGTGTCGAGCGTGTGCACGCGCGTGAGCGTGTGAGCGCCACCGTATGTATGTCTATTGTCTATGTGTGTGCATGCAGGCATGTGTGCGTATGTACGTGTGTGTGTGTGTGTGT
>JADBJO010003261.1:237558-256101 GCA_016801955.1 Conus betulinus
TGTTCTTGTTCTTCTCCTTGCTTTTTTTCTCGTTCTTGGCTCCTCCTCCTCCTCCTTCTTCTTCTTCTTCTTCTTTCTTCTCTTCTTCTTCTTCTTCTTTCTTCTTCTCTCTTCTTCTTCTTCTCGTTCGTCGTCGTCGTCGTCGTCGTCGTCGTCGTCGTCGTCGTCTTCTTCGTCGTCTTTCTTCGTCTTCGTCTTCTTCGTCGTCTTCGTCGTCTTCTTCGTCGTCTTCCTCGTCTTCTTCTTCGTCGTCTTCTCTCTTCTTCTTCTTCTTTCGTCGTCGTCTTCGTCGTCGTCGTCGTCGTCGTCGTCGTCGTCTTCGTCGTCTTCTTCGTCTTCGTCTTCTTCTTCGTCTTCGTCTTCTTCTTCTTCGTCTTCGTCTTCGTCTTCTTCTTCTTCGTCGGGTCTTCGTCTTCGTCTTCTTCTTCGTCTTCGTCTTCGTCTTCTCCATCTTCAGAGATAAATCAGCAGGAGAGCGACACTGACAGGTTTGGCATTCCACATAGCTCAGTAATGTGGAGGGGGGGGGGGGGGGGGGAGAGAGAGAGAGAGAGACAGACAGACAGACGGACAGAGAGAGAGAGAGACAGACAGACAGACAGACAGACAGACAGACGGACAGAGAGAAAGATAGAGAGAGACAGAGACAGACAGACAGACAAATTGAAAGAGAGAAAGAGAGAGACGGACAGAGACAGAGACAGAGAGTCAGACAGCGACAGACAGCGACAGAGAGACAGAGAGACAGACAGAGAGAAAGAAACAGAGGGACAAACAGACTGACAGATTGACAGAAAGACAGACAGAAAGTGAGAGGGACAGTGAGAGACAGACAGACAGACAGACACACACACACACACACACACACACACACACACACACACACACACACACCACACACACACACACACCCTCTTCCTCCCTCTTCAATGCACGCACACAAGAACTCCAATGTTGGATCTACTGAAATGTTAAAAGCCACACAACTGTCTGTGCGTCTGTGTGTGTGCGTCTGTCTGTCTGTGTGTCTGTCTATCTCTGTCTGTCTGTCTGTCTGTCTCTCTCTCTCTCTTTGAGACTTTGTAATTCTATACATGGTGTTTGTCCTTTTAGAGACATAGATAGATATATCCATATGATTGCTTTGTATATCTGTATATCATTTTTTTTAATATCTGGATAAATGTACACTGACGGACAGATGAATAGACATGGAAGGATCCTTTGAGACTTGTCATCTTTTACCAGCACACTCCAGCTAGCACTTGATCTCTCCTTGTACTTTCTTTTTTCCCGCCTGTCGCTATCTGGAGTCCTTAGCTGTGCTGAATTTGTTTGTTTATTTGTTTTCTTTCTTTCTTTCTTTTCTTCCTTCCCTCCTCCGTTTTGAGTGTCTGTAAGCGATGTTGATCTGCGAAAGCCATTACGGCTAGAATGCTTTCCACCTTGTTATGTGCACGCTGAAATGAAACGGTGCCGTTTACGAGAAACCCATCCTCTGTCTGTCTGTCTGTCAGTTTGTCTGTCTGTCTGTCTCTCTGTCCGTCACTCTCTCTCTCTCTGTCTCTCTCTCTCTCCTCTCTCTCTCTCTCTCTCCTCTCTCTCTCTCTCTCTCTCTCTCACACACACACACACACACACACTCTCTCTCTCTCTCTCTGGCTGTCTGTCTGTTTGTCTCTCCCTCTGGATGTCTGTCTGTCTTCTCATTCTGTCTGTCTGTCTGTCTGTCTGTCTGTCTCTCTCTCTCTCTCTCTCTCTCTCTCTCTCTCTCTCTCTCTCTCTCACCCCCCCACCACCCCCCCCCCCCCCCCCCTCATACCAGCCCAGTAGTTGAGGAAAACAAGTGAAGCCCCTCACCAGCCTTTCAGTCTTGAAGAGCTTGACGATGTAAAGCCAATAAAGTATCTAAAATAGTGAAAGACTTGACGATGTAAAAGCTAAAAAAAAAGTATCTAAAATAGTGAAAGACTTGACGATGTAAAGCCAAAAAAGTATCTAAAATATAGTGAAAGACTTGACGATGTAAAGCCAAAAAAAAGTATCTAAAATAGTGAAAGACTTGACGATGTAAAGCCAAAAAAAAGTATCTAAAATAGTGAAAGACTTGACGATGTAAAGCCAAAAAAAGGATCTAAAATAGTGAAAAAGATTTGACAATGTAAAGCCAAAAAGGTATCTGAAATATTGAAAGACTTGACCAATGTAAAAAAAAAAAGTATCTAAAATAGTGAAAGACTTGACGATGTAAAGCCAAAAAAAAAGTATCTAAAACTAGTGAAAGACTTGACGATGTAAAGCCAAAAAAGTATCTAAAATAGTGAAAGACTTGACGATGTAAAGCAAAAAAAAAGTGACGATGTAAAAAACAGTAAAGACTTGACGATGTAAAGCCAAAAAAAATAGTATCTGACGAAAATAGTGAATAGAAAGACTTGACGATGTAAAGCTAAAAAAAAAGTATCTAAACTAGTGAAAGACTTGACGATGTAAAGCAAACAAAAAGTGTATCTATAAAATAGTGAAAGTGAAAGACTTGACGATGTAAAGCCCCAAAAAAAAAAATCTAAAATAGTGAAAAGACTTGACGATGTAAAGCAAAAAAAAGTATCTAAAATAGTGAAAGACTTGACGATGTAAAGCCCAAACAAGTATCTAAAATAATAAAAGACTTGACGATGTAAAGCCAAAAAAGTATCTAAAATAGTGAAATACGTACAGATCTGGGCAGTTCTTTTTCTGGATGGCTTTTCTCCATTCATCGCATTCCCTTGGCGGCCGGGGCTTCTTTCAGCATCACACGCTTCCCCTGGACGCATCAAGGCTCCCAATGTTCTTTCACACAGAAACTATCAAAACATGTGACAGTGTAAAACCTGCTAAAACACACGATGTAAAGCAAAAAGTATCCACAAACATGTTCACGTTATATACACAATGCTTCTAAAGCCATGTTCTTTCACAGAAACTATCAAACCTGCACACACCCACAAACATGTGCACGTTATAGACATCAATGCTCCCAAGTTCTTTCACAAAACTATCAAACCTGCACACACCCACAAACATGTGCACGTTATATACATCAATGTTCCCAATGTTCTTTCACAGAAACTATCAAGCCTGCACACACCACACAAATGTGCACGTTATATACATCAATGCTTCCCAATGTTCTTTCACAGAAACTATCAAGCCTGCACACACCCACAAACATGTGCACGTTATATACATCAATGCTCCCAATGTTCTCTTTCACAGAAACTATCAAGCCTGCACACACCCACAAACATGTGCACGTTATATACATCAATGCTCCCAATGTTCTTTCACAGAAACTATCAAGCCTGCACACACCCCAAACATGTGCACGTTATATACATCAAGGCTCCCAATGTTCTTTCACAGAAACTATCAAGCCTGCACACACCCACAAACATGTGCACGTTATATACATCAAGGCTCCCAATGTTCTTTCACAGAAACTATCAAGCCTGCACACACACCCACAAACATGTGCACGTTATATACATCAATGCTCCCAATGTTCTTTCACAGAAACTATCAAGCCTGCACACACCCACAAACATGTGCACGTTATATACAGCAATACATCCCAATGTTCTTTCACAGAAACTCCAAGCCTGCACACACCCACAAACATGTGAACGTTATATACATCAAGCTCCTAATTGCACACAAACTATTAAAGCCAGCACACACCCACAAACATGTGCACGTTATATAGTAAACACACGTTTGCTTGCGAATGCTCTCTTAAACTATGCTACATGCCTTTGTGAACAGCTCTATGTCCTCCCTGGCCACCCCAGCCAGCCCCCTGTATGTCTGCCCACTCCTCCCCACCCCCACCTCCCGCTCCCTCAAGTTGTTGCAGTTTACAGAGTTTGGTGTGCTTTTTTATGACAAGTTGACGTCAGCACGGACACAGTCCTGATATGGCCCTTTGCGGTCGGTTTGGCTATTTATAAGCAAATGTGTGTTCCGGCTTGCAAGGCAGAGCGACAGAAACACGTTGACCGAAGAGCGTGACAAACTTGCCAGTCTTCGTGGAGGGAAACGTGTGTTGACCGTTACCACACACCCAGAGCCAAGCACGTGCAGCACAGCCGATGAACACGCTATACAACGTGATGATCCACATCTACCTGGGGTCGACAGCCTGTGTTCAAGAGACTCGAGCGACTGACGGGTTCATATGCCGTGCGTGTGTGTGTGTGTGTGTGTGGGTGGGGGGGGGGGGGGGGGGGGGTGGAGGTGGAGGAGGAAATTGTTTGCCTGGTTGTTTTCTATGTCGGATTTTTTTTTTTTTAACCGAGCCACATGGTTGTAATTATGTTGTTGTGTTATTGTTCATTGTGCCGTCTTGATTATGAAGCTGTACTTTAAAGCAATACAATAATTTCATTTCATTCCATCTCCTCTCTCTCTCTCTCTCTCTGGGATGTCAGTCTGTCTGTCTGTCTGTCTGTCTATCTGTCTCTCTCTCTCTCTCTGTTGAATTGTCAGTATGAATGGTATGTTTTGAAATAACGTGTGCATGACAAGGACAGATTGTAAAATTAGGCTTTGGCCTAAAATCTTCATCCTTGCGTATTGAAGATCAATCAGTCAATCTCTCTCTCTCTCTCTCTCTCTCTCTTCTCTCTCTCTCTCTCTGGATGTCAGTCTGTCTCTTCTGTATATCTGCCACTCTGGCTGTCTGTCTGTCTCTCTCTTTCTCTCTCTGCCTGTCTGGGGGGCTGTGTGTGTGTGTGTGGGTGTGGGGGGGGGGGGGGGGGGGGGGGGGGGGGGGGGGGGGGGGGGGGGCGTCGGGTGTTTGTGTGAAGGGATGGGGAAGAAGAGGGGAGGAGGTCGCTCTCTATGTCACAAATGAATACTGTCAGAAAACATTTTTACTGATAAACATATTGACAACTGCACGGATGGCACGGGTATACAGAGAGAGAGAGAGAGAGATGAG
Source organism: Conus betulinus (assembly GCA_016801955.1). NCBI lineage: Eukaryota > Metazoa > Mollusca > Gastropoda > Neogastropoda > Conidae > Conus > Conus betulinus. The sequence goes on from JADBJO010003261.1 coordinate 242,543, forward strand.
AGAGAGAGAGACGAGAGAGAGAGAGAGAGAGAAATACACAAAAAATCCTGAGAGAGAGAGAGAGAGAGAGAGAGAGAGAGAGAGAGAGAAATACACAAAAAATCTCTCTCTCTCTCTCTCTCTCTCTCTCACTTACTGACACCCGTACACTTACACACACACACATACACACGCGCGCACTGGCTCACGCGCTTCAGTGCGCGCTGGCGTTCAGCTGGACAAAGAAACAGACGTCAAGACCGAGTCGGTGAGCTGGTCATGTGCGGACTGTGAAGCTGGAGGCCCGACACGCACGTGGAACAAGCGGTCGTGGGCATTTGTTGTACCGCGCCATTTTCCGTCGTCCAATCAGCGTTGAGGTTTCTGCTTTTTGAAATAAATCCCCGTGGTTCTACGTCACCGGGCGGCGCCATTTGCAACGGACAGAGGCCAGGAGTTGGACGGTGAGTGGAGTGTTTTGTCATACGGGGCGAATTAGTGCAGAAAGCCACCGTTCATTTGTTTGTTTTGTTGTGTTGTTGTTGTTTTTAATATGAATTTCAGCCACCTCACCTACCACCCCAGTTCAAGCCACTTTTAGAGAAAAAAAAAATTTGTAAAAGAGAACGACTTCCGTAAAATGAAAGGTCGGAGTAATTGACAAGTGCCAGCTTGGCATTCCAGGGGGTTTCCAGTCAAGGGTACGTCATGTTGTACAGCCTTTTCCTCCTGTACAACAGCTTCTTCACGGCCAGTAGTGAAGGCTATTTATAAAACAAAAAAAAAAAAAAAAACAAAAAAAACTGAAGCCAGTGAATGGGCTTTCGTCATTGTAAAAGTGTTCTCAATATTTCTGGCGTACTACTTGCTGTTGATATCGGATTGAAAGAAGCATTGGTGCGGAAGGGGGGGGGTGGGGTGAGGGGGGGGGGGGGGGGGGGGCAAAAGGAAGTCTGCCCCTGATAAAATTTCCTCCTATCTTTGATGTGGTAACGTGACGGAAAAGAAATATTAGGAGGTGACTGTGTGTAGGAGGTAAGAGGTTACTAAACCTTTTGAACGTTTGCCGCGGGGAGGTAAATGGGGATGTAACGACAAACTGGGTTTGCAGGATTTCCTTTCTCTCTCCCCTCATTGAATAAAAGAAAACGGGGTTTTTGATAGAGTTTAAATTCTGATAAGAAACAAACACCTACCTAAATTTAATTTCAAGGACGAGAAAGGGGTGAAACAAACGTTCACCTCCCTTTCACAATGGTCCTAGGCTAAAATCCACTCGTGTTAGCGGACGAGAAGAGGGGTGAGAAAGGTTATCGTTCACACACACACACACAGTGTCCCATGAGCACAAAGGGCTCAGCATTCACTTGGTGCACACGTCAGTCCTCAAACAACCAGAAGGCACTACAATCCCCTTCTCCCCCCTCCTCACAGGGGAATAATTTACTAACCGATAATCAACTTTTCCAGCTTACACACAGATTTGTTTTCTAAGAATAATTTTCTATTCCTCCTCTCCAGTAGAGGTACAGTCATTCCACAGATCCACTAGCTGGGACCCAAATTTCATCTCCATTATACATAGTGATTCACAAGTACAGTTTTCTGTTACTCCTCCTCACTGGAGAAACAATTTATACATTTTCCAAAGAAGAATCAAAGATGGCTGAAAATACAGGGACAGTATCTGAGTTCCGACCCAGGGGAACAATCAAAAATCATAGTGGGCCAATGACAAACACTTTCCGTTCTCTCACGACTGCCGCAGTCGTTGTCCTTTTCAACTAGGTTCTCCAACTCTAAGGACAATTAGGTGCTGCCACAGCACTGGAGCCCAAATACTTGTGCGACTGCCACAGTCACCTATCCCGTTACTGGTGCTGCCACAGCACCGGAAAGGGCTGAAACACGAATGACGTCCGTGTAAGTAATCTATTTCAAAATCTGAATAATGATAAATTCTTTTCCCTTTTTCCCCTTCTTAACTCTCTCTCTCTTTCTCTCTCCCATCTGTCTATACCTCACCTGGTAATGGTAGATTACAGGTGAATCTCGTTCTGCAGTTCCAAACAACCTGTCTGGTCAGTGTCCCCAAGCCATCTCCTTCCTATACTTTATTTTTCCTTCCTGCGCTCTTCCTGAGTACATATTCAGTGAGTACTCGTCTAACTCTACGCATTACCATCCCTTGGTTACTTGACCAATGGACAACGTCCGTCCGTTTTTTTCCTGATCGATTCAACCAATAATCACCCTACGTCTATAGCCACCAGCGACACCGATCACACTGGTCAGGCCACGTCAATTGTCCTTTCTTTTACCTTTTTCCTTTTCCCTACCTGGGGAAATGCTTTATATCAAGTAAGGGCGTACGCGACGGAACGTCACATGTCGCCATGTGAGGCTCCCTGCTGCTCCTCCATGGTAGGAGATCTCATTTGGGGAAGGGGGGGGGGTGAGAACTGTCCATTTGGGGGACCGTTTGAAAGGTAGGCATCCGCCTTGTTGCTACCAAGTCGCTGTTCCGCCAAATCGCCGACCCGCTTCAAATCGCCGACCCGAAATGTTGCCGTCCCGTTTGTCGCATTCCGCCAAGTCGCCGTTACTCCCAGACCCTGCCCCTCAATCTCTCTGTCTCTCACGTGTGCGCGCGCACACACACACACACACACACACGCACACGCACACACACACACACACACACACACACATATGCAGGCGCGCGCACAGACGGGCACATGCACGCATGCGCGTGCACACTCACACGAACGCAGGGCGACAGATGTTGGGGTCGGGGTGGGGTGTAAGAGAAATCCGTTCACCTGATCCCCATTATCTGGTCCTGCCCCACTGTAAAACAGCGTCTTCCGTCACATGGTGGGTCAGTTGAATGAGATGTTCCATTAAATGCTTTGTCGGTTCTCTTGGGGAGAAGAAACACTGATGATTATTTACGCGTCATTTGTGGAATATTTTGGAAGAAAACCTCATCGGAAACGGGCTGCAGAAAACGCGTTGTGTTTTGTCTTGTAATTTGTTTGTCCATGCTAACCGGCGGAGTTGCTTTAAATTCCTGAAGAGATTTGTTTCAATTTCCGCCTGCGGTCACCTCACTTCGAAATGATCACGAATCAGTATCCCCACTTGGGACCCGTTTAAGACTAGCTACTGCCAGCTGTTCAGACCGATGGGCCATTCCAAGTGTAGGCTCATTCGGCTCTCGCCAGCTTTCTGTTGGGATTCTCATTGTTTCAGGGATTTTTGGGAGATTTCCCCCCTCCCCCCCCCCCCCCCCCCCCCCCCCCCCCCCCCCCCCTTTCCCGCCTCTTTTTCGTACATGAACTGCTTTCCGTCAGAGGTCAAGGTCAGTTTGGCTGTAGAAAATATTGAGAATCTTGTCAAATACGAAGGAGGGGTGTGTGTGTGTGTGTGTGTGTGTGTGTGTGTGTGTGTTGGCAATAACGTGAAACGTAAAACACGAAAAGAAAAAGACAATAGCTGTAAGTAAAATATCGATATAAAGTAGGTTTTTTTTTTTTTTTTTTTTTTCTTTTACATCAGAAAAGAGGTGATGATGATTATCATCATTACCGTTTATTTGTTCGCCCCTCCCCCACCCCCCAACCTCACTCACTGCCAAAACATGTCTGGTATAGCACAGTTTTTGTTTTCTGTGTATGTACAATACTCTTTTTTCAAAGCAGAATATCCGATCCATGGTCAGCTGTGTGCATTTGTATTCATGGTACTCTCTCTCTCTCTCTCTCTCTCTCTCTCTCTCTCTCTCTCTCTCTCTCTCTCTCTCTCTCTTCTCTTCTCTCTCTCTCTCTCTCTCTCTCTCTCCTCTCCTCTCTCTCCCCCCCCCCTCTCTCTCTCTCCCTCTCTCGTTGTTTTTTCTCTCTCTCGCTCGCCCCCTCTCCTCTCTCTCTTTCCCTCTATTGCTGTATCTCTCTTTCCTCTCTCCCTCCCTCCCTCTCTCCTCTCCTGCCTTCCTCTCCGTCCCTCCCTCTCTCTCTCTCTCCCCCTTCTCTCCCTCTCTCTCTCTCTCCCTCCCTCCCTCTCTCTCTCTCTCTCTCTCTCTCTCTCTCTCTCTCTCTCTCTCTCTCTCTCTCTCTCTCTCTCTCTCTCGCGCGCGCGCGCGCGCGCTCTCTAGTTTTACTTTGCATAGACTGAAAAAAGTTTATAGAATCTTTGAATACAATTTCTCTGTTTAAAAAAATTGCGAAAAAAGACATAAGACGATTCAAGCCACAATGTGTGTAGCTAGACGGACGTAAAGCACCATTGTAACTCTTGACGAGTTATTTGTACAGTCCCAACTGCGACGATTTATTTGTAAAGTCCCAACTGTGACGATTTATTTGTCAAGTCCCAACTGTGACGATTTATTTGTCAAGTCCCAACTGTGTCGAGTTATATGTAAAGTCCCAAGCGACTGGTCATGTGGTCACATCATTTCTTCGTCCGAGAAGCAAAGAAACTATGAGCGAACACGCCGGTCGGTCTGTCCTCTACGACCTGCTCCTGCATCAGAAATCGGTGGTGATTTTTAGTCTTTAGTGACGCGTTGGTCCACCTTGGCCCATTGCATGTTCCCAGATAGCTTGACCTTGATTCTGCGTTCTTTTTTTCCGCATTCCTGTTTTTTTTTTTTTTTAATCCCCTTCCATGATTTTAAATCATTATCGATTTCAGTCCATAATTTACCGCCCTTTGTTGATCAGTTAGAGCAGTAACTACTCTCTGTTCTCTTTCCGTGTCATGTCTGTGTTCTCTGTTCTCTGTGTGTTTCATGTTGTGTTTCATGTCGTGCTTCTCGGTACAGTGGCGTTCCCACGCCGCTCCTTTCAGCCATCTGATGCCCTTGACACAGGGCCTCTTCCTCTGGCAGCGGCGGCACTGGCACTTCACGCCTCGTGTCTGCGGGCCGGGGGTCAGCAGGGATGGACGATGACGCGCCGCCCGCTGTCAGGGCCTGGACAAAGCTGCCATGCTGCCCCACTTGGACAGGTGAAGACTGCGATTAATCCTTGATACATCACAGGATCGTGATGTGTGTGTGTGTGTGTGTGTGTGTGTGTGTGTGTGTGTGTGTGTGGTATGCATGCGTGTGTGCGTGCGCGCGTATATGTGTGGGAAGGGGGGGGGGGGGGGGGGGGGGCGGAATGACCTCCAACACAGTTGGCTCACTTGAACTAGCGTCATAGGAGACATGCCGAATCGGATTTTGCCTTCAGACATCACCGGTGTCAATGACGAAATAACTCTTCAAGACGTGAAATGTGGATGACACGTTTTCAGGTTTTTGGTTTTAAAGAGAGAAAAACAAACGGAAGTCTTCACCAGGACATGCGAATTGTTTACAATGCAGTTTTAAAACACACGTAGAATGACATGTTTGTTTCTTTGCTCGTTTTTTTTTTTTTTTAAATCTTCCCATAGGTTCTTCAAGCTCGTTTTTTTTTTTTTTTTGTCAGTTAGGGTCTTAACGTCCTGACGTATTGATTATAAAATAAATATGCACAGATCATGCCAAATGACATAGTGATTGCTGTATTGAATTGTGAATCATCGACTAACAAAGATTTCCATCTGATTGCAGCGCATTGCATTCTGGGTGACTTGAGCAGCTCTGTGATGTTTCCTGAGGTCATTTCTTCCTTCCAAATGGCCGGCCAGATAGTCTGACCAATACCTTCCAAATGGTCGGCCAGATAGTCTGACAAATACCTTCCAAATGGGTTGGCCAGATAGTCTGACAAACGACTCATTTTTCAGTGATTTGATGTCATCACAAGTTAAGACTTAAAGGTTGCTTTAGAGCCTGCGCATTGAGCTGTTTCCGTTATTATTTTTTTTTTTATATCTGGCACTGTTTAAACTCTGAACAGAGATGTGTGTTTGGCCTACAGACCTGTCGGAATTAACGGTCGCTGGCTTGGTTTGGTGCTAACGCTGAGGTGTGCGGCTGGGCTGTTCTAGAGGGGTTTCCGACAGTGACTGTGTTCCTCGGACATGCAAGGAGTGTGGTTTCAGTCAGTCGTAAGCACGTTTTGCCGAGATATCTGAATTCTTCTGTCTCTCAGTCCGCCATGGAATGGTGAGGGATCCTCTCCGGGCAGGAATGGTGGAGTGTGCAGGGTCTCCCTCCATTGCATCTGTCTATCGGACACAGCAAAGGATCCTCGGAGGTTGCTGGTCCTCTTGTGTGGTGGAGTTTGAGGACAGGTTTGGTCAAGAGTGTTTGTGGTGCTGGTCAGATTTCATTTCCTTGAGGGTTGATGTTCTCGTCAAAGACATCGTGCAGTTCCTGGCAAGGCTGGGAGATGCGCAGGACGCTGTGGTGTTGAACTTCTCTGTGGATGTGGAACTCGTTTTAGGTGGTGTCGGAGACACGTGAAGATGGATGTGTCTCTGGCATGGTCTTCACAACGGGTGGTGTGGATGAATCTATGTGGTTTTTCCATGCGACGACGGGTGGTGTGGATGAATCTATGTGGTTTTTCCATGCGACGGGGGTGGTGTGGATGAATCTATGTGGGTTCTTCCATGCGACAACGGGTGGTGTGGATGAATCTATGTGGTTCTTCCATGCGACAACGGGTGGTGTGGATGAATCTATGTGGTTTTTTTTTCCATGCGACCTGTTGTGTTGTCGCGACATCTTGACAGAGCGCTGATTGAGGGTGCATTGTCAGGGTGGACACCACGGGTGTCAGATCCGTGGTGCATATGGAGTACAAGGCCACTGGTCTTTCCGCCCAACTGACGTGTCGGATATCAGTGGAACATGGGTGCAGAACAGTGGTACCAGAGGAGATGCTTCAGGAAAGGTTTGGTGTTCTTGAAGCCTTCCCTAGTGATCATCAGGTACTCTTGACTGTCCCCTGTTCTACTGAAAAGCCGACGCGGCGATCAGATCAACGTAGGGCAGAGAGATGGACGTCCTATAGTATTGCCTTCAGCATGGTGTGATTTCCGCCACAAATCCCGTTTCACATCCTCACAGATCCTTCAACACCACCCCTGTGTGTCCTCTGGTCTGTCGGTAACTGGATGATGTATTGGATTAGTCTGAGGTGGGACTAGGGAAAGGTCTGACGAGAGAAGTTCGGTGACGATGTCGTGTATTCTAGGCCAGACGTTCTTCGGTCATTATTCCTTTGAGGCTTTTAGGGTAATCGGAGTTGTCAGTTGTCTGCAGCGGTGTTCTGTTGATGGGTGCAACTGGAGGGACAGCTGTGCATCCTGGGACCAGTTTCCTGAGGGTCTTCGTCATTCCACAACAGACTGAAGGCAAGAGAATTCCAGACATCGCTCATCGGCTGGCTGAGAACCAGACTCGTGTTGTGTCCGTGGAATGCAGTCACTGGGAACCAGAAATGGTGCCGGATTGCTGGTGTTCTTGCCTAACGATTTCTCGGGGATAACTTCTCTCAAAGCCAGGTCCTTTCGTGCAGACGATGCATGTGAAAGTGATTCCGTGGATCTGCATTCTGAATGCATTTCCTGGTGCGGATCCTTAAGGATTTGGTTAAGATATTGTCTGAAAATTACGCTGCAAAATACTAAGGTCGTGACCTTGGCTTACATTAGAATGAGACGTCCAACTGGAATTTTTTGTCCCAGTGTTTTACCCGCTGGCCTGCCATTTGTGAAGGAAAAATACCTTCGTGAACTCGGGAAGAGGGAACGTCAAGGAGAAGGCCCATGGCGGACGCCGCCGAGAAAGCAAGTGGAGCTCAGTGGCCAATGTTGTACGGTAGGGAGGGAGGTGAAATGGTCAGGTCTCCTAAAATAATTAACAGTGCCGGCCACATTTTATGGTTTACATATTGGTTATGAAAAAAAAAAAGAAACACACGAAAGGATGTGTAGAAAAATGTGGGTATTAACTTTGTTAAAGCATCAAAAAGTATATCAATCTGTCCATCTATAATATGCTGAACAATATGCATTTTAGAAAACTCATTTTCTGAGCTGTTGTACCTTTATGGAAGATAACCAGCCAACATTTCTGAATGTTTCGATGAGGATAGATTATAGCCGATTTTTTTTTTCCGGACAAAGTATGATTGGAAACATTGAATGAAAGAAATTGAAAGAAATTGACCAGAAGTCATGCAGGAAAAACAAGTTATGAGACTGAATTTTCATTTTCTTTGCATTAAGTACACTTTGTCCATTTTCTTTGCATTAAAGAGTACATCCGAGTTTGATCTGTCAAAAACACCGTGGAGCATGACATGTTCTGTGCATTTGACAGGAAACTGAAATCCATGGTGATGATGGAGACGGCCTGACAGGAAAAGGGAGACAACCTTGCAGGAAAGGAGGAGGACAGCGGAAAGCGAGAGCGCCAGGAAGCAGACGACTGACAAGAGGGGAGCCAACCAAGATGGACAGCAGAAGAGTGCCACGACAGGATGGCAGGTGGGACATGTACACAGAGTGGCGGGGGAGACATGTACACAGAGTGGCGGGGGGGTGACATGTACACAGAGTGGCGGGGGAGACATGTACACAGAGTGGTGGGGGAGAAGTGTACACAGAGTGGCGGGGGTGACATGTACACAGAGTGGCGGGGGTGACATGTACACAGAGTGGCGGGGGAGACGTGTACACAGAGTGGCGGGGGAGACATGTACACAGAGTGGCGGGGGAGACATGTACACAGAGTGGTGGGGGAGACGTGTACACAGAGTGGGGGGGAGACGTGTACACAGAGTGGCGGGGGAGACGTGTACACAGAGTGGCGGGGGAGACATGTACACAGAGTGGCGGGGGAGACGTGTACACAGAGTGGCGGGGGTGACATGTACACAGAGTGGCGGGGGAGACGTGTACACAGAGTGGCGGGGGAGACATGTACACAGAGTGGCGGGGGAGACATGTACACAGAGTGGCGGGGGAGACATGTACACAGAGTGGCGGGGGAATCATGTACACAGAGTGGCGGGGGAATCATGTACACAGAGTGGCGGGGGAGACATGTACACAGAGTGGCGGGGGAGACATGTACACAGAGTGGCGGGGGGGGAGACGTGTACACAGAGTGGCGGGGGAGGAGACGTGTACACAGAGTGGCGGGGGAGGAGACGTGTACACAGAGTGGCGGGGGAGACATGTACACAGAGTGGCGGGGGAGACGTGTACACAGAGTGGCGGGGAGACATGTACACAGAGTGGCGGGGGAGACGTGTACACAGAGTGGCGGGGGAGACATGTACACAGAGTGGCGGGGGAGACGTGTACACAGAGTGGCGGGGGAGACGTGTACACAGAGTGGGAGTGGCGGGGGAGACATGTACACAGAGTGGGGGGGGAGACATGTACACAGAGTGGCGGGGGAGTGGCGGGGGAATCATGTACACAGAGAGTGGCGGGGGAGACATGTACACAGAGTGGCGGGGGAGACATGTACACAGAGTGGCGGGGGGGGGGGAGACGTGTACACAGAGTGGCGGGGGAGGACGTGTACACAGAGTGGCGGGGGAGGGAGACGTGTACACAGAGTGGCGGGAGTGGCGGGGGAGACGTGTACACAGAGTGGGCGGGGGAGACGTGTACACAGAGTGGCGGGGGAGACATGTACACAGAGTGGCGGGTGAGACGTGTACACAGATGGGCGGGAGTGGCAGGGGAGACATGTACACAGAGTGGCGAGGGAGACATGTACACAGAGTGGCGGGGGAGACGTGTACACAGAGTGGCGGGGGAGACGTGTACACAGAGTGGGCGGGGGAGACGTGTACACAGAGTGGCGGGAGTGGCGGGGGAGACATGTACACAGAGTGGCGGGGGAGACATGTACACAGAGTGGCGGGGGAGACGTGTACACAGAGTGGCGGGGGAGAGACGTGTACACAGAGTGGCGGGAGTGGCGGGGGAGACATGTACACAGAGTGGCGAGGGAGACATGTACACAGAGTGGCGGGGGGGACGTGTACACGGAGTGGCGGGGGAGACGTGTACACAGAGTGGCGGGGGAGACGTGTACACAGAGTGGCGGGGGAGACGTGTACACAGAGTGGCGGGGGAGACGTGTACACAGAGTGGCGGGGGAGACATGTACACAGGCTGTCGTCTTTTTTCGTCAGCTATGAAAGGAAATCAACTTGAACTGTTGCTCAACACTTAAAGACGGGGCTACGGGTATCTAGTTGGGTTTTTTTCGCTACATGATACTTCGCACATGAATAGCTGACCTCGGCGAAGATCGTGAAGAACAGTTGACATCAAAGAGATGGTGTTAGAGGTCTCGTGGAACGAATATGTACACTACGATCGCGTGGACAGACGAGCGCACACCCATGCGCCCAACAAAAACCACTGCCACACGTGAATACTTCAACACCTATTTCAGGTACAAGTAAGCTCATCTACTGGCCTCTCGGAAAGTCGACACTTGCTGCCGATTGTGTTGCTTCCCCGCACAAAGTAAGTTATGAAGTTTATAAAGTGATCACCTACGTACAGTTAAAGAAATTGGGGGGGGGGGGGGGGGGGGGGGGGGGGGGGGGGGAGAGAACGCCACGATCAGAAGAAAAACGCATTGACTGTGTAAAGACTGAAAGGACTATCACATGCCAGTCTCCCTACTTGTGACACCACAGATGACAGGATGAAGGGAAGAGCGCTGAAGGTGAAATGAAAACAAAGACTGCAGCGAAATATGACGACGCACACACACACACATCAAGATGGGGACTAAGGGTGTACTACACAAATCAAGATGTAGACTAGGGGTATATCGCACAAATCAAGATGTAGACTAGTGGTATATTGTGCAAATCAAGATGTAGACTAAGGGTATATTGCACAAATCAAGATGTAGACAAGGGTATATTGCACACACAAATCAAGATGTAGACTGGTGGTATATTGCACAAATCAAGATGTAGACTGGTGGTATATTGCACAAATCAGGATGTAGACTAAGGGTATATTACACAAATCAGGATGTAGACTAAGGGTATATTGCACGCACAAATCAAGATGTAGACTAAGGGTATATTGCACAAATCAAGATGTAGACTAAGGGTATATTGCACGCACAAATCAAGATGAAGACTAAGGGTATATTGCACGCACAAATCAAGATGTAGACTAAGGGTATATTGCACGCACAAATCAAGATGTAGACTAAGGGTATATTGCACAAATCAAGATGTAGACTAAGGGTATATTGCACGCACAAATCAAGATGAAGACTAAGGGTATACTGCACGCACAAATCAAGATGTAGACTAAGGTTATATTGCACGCACAAATCAAGATGTAGACTAAGGGTATATTGCACAAATCAAGATGTAGACTAAGGGTATATTGCACGCACAAATCAAGATGAAGACTAAGGGTATATTGCACACATTAAGATGTTGACTAAGGGTATATTGCATGCACAAATCAAGATGTAAACCAAGGGTATATTGCACACATCGAGATTAGACTAAAGGTATATTGCACAAATCAAGATGTAGACTAAGGGTATATTGCACGCACAAATCAAGATGAAGATTAAGGATATATTGCACAAATCAAGATGTAGACTAAGGGTATACTGCACAAAACAAATAGCGTATTTTCGACAAATATGCCTTCCTAAGATGTTGCAGTCATAAAAAAAATGCACAGAAGTATACTTCACAATTTGTATTCTTCAGATATTAAAAGGTAAAAACGGGAACAAAATAAAAGCGTACTGCCCAGATGGGGATTGCCTAATGCGCACAACAAAAAGCATCGCCCCGCACTCACTTCCCCACCTGCATCATAAGCCTGGTGCACGTGCGCTCGTCCCTCCCGGAGAGTCGACACTGGGTGACAGTCATGTTGCTTCCCCGCACAAAATGAGATTTTAGTGATCACCGACATACAGAGAGAGAGAGAGAGAGAGAGAGAGAGAGACAGGAGGGGGGGGGGGGGGAGAGGACAAGCACAGTTACCGTATGAAGACTGAAAATCATGAAGACCGTATGAAGAGAGGAGCACAGAAACTGAAACGTCCCTCAACGATCTCAGCTGCACTCTTCGATTTTGTGTGTGTGTGTGTGTGTGTGTGTGTGTGTGTGTGTGTGTGTGTGAGTGTGCCCGCGCACACGCGCGCGCTTATGAATACTCCCATAAACTTACGAGAACGCACACTCGCAGATGCACGCACGCACGCACACATGCATGCATGCGCACAAACACGCGGGCGCGCGCGCACACACACACACACACACACAAAATCTCTCTCTCTCTCTCTCTCTCTCTCTCTCTCTCTCTCTCTCTCTCTCTCTCTCTCTCTCTGTGCCATAGAGCGAGTGAGATGGGGAAAGACGGGTTCTTCCATTATATCAATAGAGAGCAGGCTTGAAGTGTTCCCACACTGGAAATACCAGAGACCAGCAAGTTTCATGCAGTTCTGTTTAGGCTATCAAAAGTTCTGTGCTGTCCGTTTTAAGAGCTCCCTAAAATCAGAAAGCGAAGGTGGAAGATGTACAATGTTATATGATGTTGTTTTGAAGTGGCAGATAGCCAAAAAGGTTTCATTGATTATGAGACATTGTGTCAAACAAAATATTGTTAAATGGCAAGAAAAAAAAAACCCATCAGAATGTGCCTTAAGGAAAATAAGATGGACTGCGGCGTTTCTGAAAGCAAGGCGAAATATGAACGTACATCGGATATCGAGTGCAAAGTAAAGATTAACTGTACCAAGCAAACGAATGAATTTTCAATAGATATGTGTCACATGTGACATTAAAAAACATGTGCATAACAATGTTTTTTTCAGGCTACAAGCGACAGACAGAAATGCATAAAATGGCACTGCCGGGGGGGGGGGGGGGGGAGGGGGGGGGGGGGGGGGGGAGGAATTTCTAATGTATGGTGCTTGTGTCGTATGATGCCGTTTGCCCAACATTCAGTTGTCTGTCTGCTGCTGTATATCAAATGTATGATCATTTACGCATTATTATGTGCGATCTTTTTTACTTCATCGTGTCTGGAATAAGTTTTGTTCAACTGAGTGAATCCGATTTGATCACACGGAAGTGATATTTTGAAATGTGGTTTGCAGCAACGGGACCAAGGAACTCCTGCACCAATGGCCGTGGAACATGGGAGACGAGGACTGTTGGGCTCGTGGACTGCAGCCAGCTACAGAGCTTGGGGCGGTGGTCTTTCATTTACTCGTCTTTTTTCTTCTAACATATGCAGATACGTGCGTATGCTCACACAAGCCCACAAATCACTCGCGCGCGGCACACACACACACACACACACACACACACACACACACACACACACGCGTGCGCGCGCGCGCGCGCGCACACACACGTGCGCGCGCAGATGCACACACAAGCGCGCACACACGCGTGCGCGCGCGCACACTCGCGCATACGCCTACACGCACGTCATGCAGACACTCATGCGCTCGCACACATACACACGGGCCCGTGCCCATACACCCATAACAAATTATTATGTGCACTCGCCACACACACTTGCAATAATAATAATGGCACACCCAGTGTTAGGTAGGTACTCAAGATCTGACCAGCGCGTTGGGCTAACTCGTAGGTCAGACATCT